>JAAAYG020033959.1:0-14656 GCA_009936455.2 Tomocerus minor
AGTTACTGACACGGGCTGGGCGTCCTCAGGCTGGTTACTGGAACGGGCTGCCTCAGGCTGGTTACTGGAACGGGCTGCCTCAGGCTTTTTACTGGAACGGGCTGTCTCAGGCTGGTTACTGGAACGGGCTGTCTCAGGCTTGTTACTGGAACGGGCTGTCTCAGGCTGGTTACTGGAACGGGCTGTCTCAGGCTGGTTACTGGAACGGGCTGTCTCAGGCTGGTTACTGGAACGGGCTGTCTCAGGCTGGTTACTGGAATGGGCTGGTCATCCTTAACACAGATCTCCTTTTGGCGTGCACTCCTCCGGGATGATCTTCTCCACGCTCGGCTGTTTTAGAGCATTTGCTATACTCGGTATTTCTCCCTGGTTACTTCTCTTCTGAATGTGGAATCCTCCAGGCCATTGGAATGTCGTGGGCTGTTTTCTCCCTTCATTGAATTGGCCAAATTAATGGAAAGAGTTCAGTTCATACTGGCTGGTCTGCTCCGAATTCAGAAGTCTCTTCCGGGTCTTTTATACCGAGCTGCTTACTCCGGCATAGCAGCAACCACGCTCTGCTACCATGAGAGTACAATTGTATGTGTGGTGCTAAGCTGCTAAGTCAAAAGTCGTGGCTGGAGTGAACTTAGTTTGTGTTAAAACTGAGATTATTTTATTCAAGAACAAGACCCTTATATATACCAATTCAAGTTAGGATTGTCTATTTACATTGGACATTTATGACTATTGGACTTTGGGTACAAGCACATGACACTGTCATGCGTTTGTCATGAATCATCCTATGTTACATATCGATGTGTACTTTAGATAGGTCAAGGATGGACTGAATAAGAGATTGCTAGTATTGACACAATATCTAACATTTTGTTTTTCAGACAGTGGTACCTATTCCTTCTGACAATAAAGTTTGAATGATAAAATGGCATGTGACAATAAGGACTCTTAATAACATGAAGAATTGGGAGCTGACAAAATGGACAATTGTTGCTGAAAAGGAGTTAGTAAGGTTTCGGTATAGTGACTGGAAGGTTTCGAGAAAGTGTCGGAAAGACTTCCGTTACATGTCGAACGAAGACAAACTCTGCACTAACCTCCGAATTATAATAAAATAAATCCAGAATGATTAAAAAACTTGAAATTTCGTGGAATTCTATTTATCAAAAGGAGCCTTGTTGTATTCCAAAAGTTCCGTTCATAAAAGATGTTTTGGCCTACTCAAGTTAAAAAAAACATTTACCCAGATGTGGCTATTTAAATTTTAAAGGCTTTCTCAACCGTTTAACTAGTAAATAAGAATGGGAATGAGAATGAGAATGGGGTCATCCCCTTCTTTCTTAATTCTGTCTCAATATCGCTGCTCTGTCATATTGAAAGTAATATATCAGCATGCATCTGAAGTTCTGTTCAGCTGGAAAGGAACTATAACGGTTGTGGTGAATATCGTATTCCCCTTTTCCTTATTCCCCTCACCACTTCAAAAGAACACAGTTAATAATTATGGATAATAATTGTTATTTAGTTGTTCAATCCTGTAGCATTCGCTTTTCCGAACATTTTTCTTCCGTTCCTATGACCATATATATGTGCCTAGTCGTTCTCATCTCATGCTGTGTTACGTTATTAAGTCATTCATAAGAGTCAAATTAAGGCAGTGCCATAAATTAGATGTATTTATATCGTCTCATTCTCCCACTCCTAAACTCCTAACCAACAATCATCCCATAAACTTTTTTTTTACTTCCATAGGGTAAATTAAATACATCAACCATTCCCTTATCCTACTCCATAAAAATTGTCACAAAATATTTGGCATTATTCTTCCGATGAAGAGAAGTGTGGATTCAAAGCCAGCTAACTAAAGATAGAGGACCATTTATCTTATTTGTGATGTCCATTATTAAGTGGCCTTAAATATACAGAATTTTATGAGCGGTCTTCTTCCGTAGTATTGTATCATTAGTCATTCTTGTTGACAGGGAGAAATCTTGAACTACATAACCATTTCGGTATCTGAATCTGATTTCAAAACCAAAAGTGCAATTCGGTCATTTTGCACCTCTCAAATTTACATAATTGCCAACCCAACATATGCCAAAAAACCTATGTGCCAAAGTGCCAATTCATTAAATGTCAATTTGTCATAGTATTACCATTTGTTGAATCTTTTAGAATATTTTAAAAGCACATATATATATTTGGGACCCTATAGTCAATTAATCGTACTTAACTTCTAAGATGACGTCCGTGTAGAAACATATCAAACAATATCCACATTTATAAAATTACAATAGTAAATTAAGCGACGCACATCTATACATTTTGATATTTGATGCTTATGTCCCATTTCCAAAGTGAGAAAGCTACATTGTCCTATGAATTTTGATTCATTACTTTAATATTGCAGCCGTGACACCACAAAAATTTCCAAGAGAAGTAGAGACTAAAGATTAAAACATTTAAATCTAAGTCGCCCAATATCGTACCAAAAAACCCACTATATAATATATAGCGGCATGCGTATATATTTTGCTGGAAGGCAAAACCAAAAACTAAAGTACCTGTAAAACAAACATGATGGCATATTCTATCACTATCTAAAGTTTTGGCTTTTTTTGTTATTGGCACTAAGATTTTTGGCACTTTTGTGCTCTGGCACTCAGATCCGAGAATCAAATATTTCAAGATGTGTCGCAAATATGTATACTAAATTCTTTACAGCTATATCTAATCAAATGTTTGTAAGTAAATAAATATACCAAATTTGTAAAATAGTTTTGACGTTCGGTATAAAAAGACATTTTTTGGCACCATTTGGTTTATATGAAAAAAAAGCTTAAGGATGGACACAAATCGCACGCATCGCATTTACCCGACTGCATTATTTCGTATCTCTTTTTTCCTTGTAAACACTTTGTTATATTCCCGATATTACATTTGCTGTTCAATGTTACCAATTTTCGGGATTAATTAAAGTAATGCAGAATGTTCCTTATCCAAGTTGAATGTGATTGACATTTATATATGAAAATTGAAATCATATACAGACAGACCATTTCAAAAAGGAATAAAAATCGATGAAACTAAATTCCAATTGTAATATCGGGAATAAGCGAAGGTTAATATGTAGAAAGAGATACCAAATAATGCAGTCGGGTAAATTCGGTGGGATTTCGGGGAATATCTACGATATCTCTGGAATTTGCAGATGAATTCTTTCATTTGTGAAATCAGCGACCCTTTACCCGGAAAAGTATAGTTTACCTAGGCGCGACCTTCATTCACAAACTCACCCTTGTAAAATTATTATTTTCATTTGCCGAAAGGCCTCCCGGAGGTCACCTGTGGGCCACCCGAAGCCCAAAATAAATATTTTTTTAAACAACGAATTCATTTAAAATTTCTTCCATTTTGTCTCTGATAGGCAGTGACGTTGCAGTGCCCTCAATTTTATGTAAAGGAGCCCTTATTAAAGGATCTTTTGCGAATATAGGAATATAGGATTTTATTTTTATAGGATATCAAAATATTTAGAAAATATTTGTAGTATGTAACATGTACAAAATATGTACCACAGTAATGACAATTGTGTACAGCATAATAACATTCGCAGTGAATAATTCACTGTGCTTTAAAATGTTCTTTCTAGTTAATATACAGAATTTCAATTTCATTGATTATTCCTGTCTTATTCATTTCATCTCACTAAATGAAAGCTAAAAAATGGTAAAATTCATTTTCCTGACCCTAAGAATATTTTAAGTACCTACAATAGTTTATAAAATTAATTTGAAATATGTTTAAAATGTCATATAAATATTCTCTTTAAAATATTCAGCCAAATAAGTAGGTAGGTACCTACATAACGTTCTAACTTTTTGGTCTTTTTATGGAAATTATTTATTTCAGCGAACATAAAAGCCTACTTATAGTGTTACACACCGCTGGCAATATCTTTTATGTACAACAAACTACAATTATATAAGTAATTGTGCTATTACTATCCTCTGACAATGACTTATAATAAACCTACTATAATAATTGCTGTAAAAAAAAATATGAAAAACTAATGTATTACATTAGTACCACAGTATAAAGTCGGCATGCCGTAAAATATTTTTTGCTTCCGCATGCCGTAAATGCCGCAATGCCGTAAATGCTGTAAATTATGTATGTATAATTTACATACATGCATATATTTACGGCTTTTACGGCATGCCACAATTAAAAATTGTACGGCATTTACGGCAATAAACGGCAGGCATAGTACGGCATAGTCGACACTTTGATTAGTACTCTATCAAGGCTGCACGATTTAACTGAAAGTCAGACGTATTCTAGTCTGACCGCACTAGACCAACAGCTCAGTTTGAACAGTTTACTCGGTTAGACTGTCACAGGTATACCTACTGCAAGAGCACATGGTTTTCGCTTTATTATATCATGGAACCGAATCATGACTCTTCCTAAAACTGAAAGTAGGTATATTTAATTCTACTCTTACATCAATATAGTTTGAATGTTTGACAATATCTTTCTATGGGCTGAATAGCGTATTTTAACCTTATGCGAATATATTGACATTAAAAAATTGACAATTTTTGGTTATTTAAAGTGTTTTAATAGATATACTGTGTGCCTAATCGGTTTCAATTGCTTAATGATTATCTGGCTGATAAAATGCAAAGAAACATTTAATAGGAAAAGTCTAAATAGTTCTTTCATTCACTTTGCAAGGTACGCCAGCAATAGTCCATTAAGTACGCAATCATGTTTCATTAGATGAGCATCCGAAGATGTGAAGAAAGTGCTTTCTTCCTCATTAAATCGTGTAACACAACGCAACGAAACAACGTATTATCTTAATATCCATGTCAATTTTGTTTTAGGAGGTGAAAATAGCTTAATCCAAGTAATCTCTGATATTTGTCATATGCTCCCTCATTCAACCAACATTGAATTGCAATCGCATCACTATTGAATTTAACGTCTTGATGATGTATCATATGTCTACATTACAAATAGAGTTTCTTGGAGAGAGCTCACTTCTGCTTTTTTTACTTTTACTATCATTAGTGCACCTCTTGGCAAGTAGCTGTATATGTTAGTATGTTATTGAAATGTGATGCAAGTTACCAGATCTGAGATAATTGGTAAAATAGTAAATACAGTTGTCTAAGAATATGTCTCGATGTAAAAAGTGTTTTGTGGTAAAACTTCGAAGGTATTACCTAATTAATAGTAAGTTGTTATATTAATGGTGAAAGTGAGTGTGGGTGTGCGAAATCTTAGTCTAGGATGAGGATGAGTGGAGTGTAGATGTAGCAGAGCAGACGAATGTCATATATGAACGGTAAGCTATTTAATAGATTCAAGAAAATCGACTGTGACAATTACCCTGAATTTAACACCATTTATAGTCAACATTATTACTTACATATTATGCAGCTATGTAATACAATAGAATAGAATGGATACGTCTATTTGACATAAAACAATAGTAATACAATACAATACAGTACGTACAGCACAATATAATATAATATATAATATAAGGCAATACAGTACAATACAGTAGAATACAATTACAATACAATACGTACAGCACATACACTCGTTGAAACAAACGGAATGATTGTATGTCCACATAAATACCTTCTACATATTACTTAGCCTAACTGTAGTTTACTTGGTACTTAGTATTAATTAAGTGTTGAGGGTTTGGGTTAAAGTGGTTGGTTGGTTTGTTGGTTGGTTTGGTTGTCTCGCTTCGGTACGACGCTACGACCAATACAGTTCACTCTCTTGGCGATAAATGGGAAATGACAGTCAAGGCTCATTCAGAGTCAGACAGACGTGGTGACAGGAGGCGGGAGTCGATCCGTTCGTCCAGGCGGGGGTGGCGGTGAAAGAGGAGAGGAGGGGAAGAGGAAAGCCGCCGCCTCGGAGCTCCCATCCTTCCGCCGTCGTCCCTCTCTCAAGTGGCGACCAACTGCTAGTTATTTCCCATAGGCAGGTCAGTGCGACAGTTGGCTCGCCCAAGACTCATGAACAAAGGCCTGGCCTCCCCTCGCGTCTGAGTCTGATCTGAGCGGAGATGAGTAGAGGACAGGAGATGTGTATGAATTTGTTCTGTTCTGGGTGCTTTGCATATTGTTGTAGTACTGATTGAATATTTCCGTGAGGGATGTTTTCCGTGATGATCAGTAGAATAGTAACTGTAATTCATTTTATTTCTTACGTTAGTTATTGCATAAAATAGTCGGGATGCTCTGAGTCTTTCTCGAATCTTTTCGCCTCTTCTTGCATACTCTCTTTAATCTTCAGAATGGCTGCAGACTCTGTTTGCTCCTACGATGGAACCATTATTATTTCAATGAGATACAAAAATATTAAACAGATTCATACGAGAATCGACCACGTACGTTTTCAGGAGGACCCCCAAACCCCCCGAGGTTATAGTCTGGAATGGAGGAGCCGCCATCGTCTCGCGGTGTTCCAGGTCCATTGGCAGGGGAGTTTTTCATGTCCAGGCTATCACCATTCATCACTGGGGCCATCCCGGGTCCCATCGGGGCCATCGGACCACCTTCTGGCCCCCCACCCATCGGAAAGTCCTACACACACCACAGCACAACCTTAGAATCCAATTCTCATCCTCGCCATAACAAATGCATGCACACCAGACACGAATGGTTTGATAGAAATTTAAAGGCATACCCCCGAGAGGGAACCTCCGGTCACCGGTTTCATCATACCATACATATTCTCGCCACCGGAACTCGAGGAATCTAGAAAAGAGTGCCTTTATTAATGATATGCTCCCACAGAGGCCGAATTGAATGAGATGTGAGTAAATTGAATCGAGTTACTTAGATATTCACCTTGAGGACTGGGCATAATGGGCGTACCAGGTCCTGGAGGTCCTCCCGATGAGCCCGGTGGTCCACCATAGTTGCCCGGTGACGAAGAATTATAATTCATAGGCTGCAATCAAAAGGCAAATTCTAATTAATCACAGACTCGAAAGTCAGAGGGGCTGAGCTGAGAGTACTCACAGCACTAGTGTTAGGAGGCCATTGAGGACGTCCTGGTCCAGCCATTGACATCGGAGGCATTCCACCAGGACCAGGCGGAGGACCTCTCATTCCGGGTCCAGGTCCGTAGTTAGGTCCTAAAGGGCCCATTCCGGGTCTTGGTGGTGTCATTCGAGGGCCCATTGGTGCCATTCCACCAGGTCCTTCAAAAGATCAAAACAAAGTTAGAGAAAGTGCCTGAGGAGGAAGTGAGCGGCAGGCACGCCAACTGACAAGACAAAAGAAGCAAATGGAATACTAAGTGTAGCAGATCAAAATGAGAGAAACAAGGCCAGGCGAAATAAGCAGAAATCAACCGGACAATTCTCGGGAAGGTAGGTACAGATCAATGATTAAAACTACACGGAAGTCAGAGACGATGACACAATTGACATGGAATGGGGACGACCACGACACAAATGCGTGCAACTTAAGGTTCAATCAAGCTACGAATGAATGTATTTAATATTAAATTATGGGGAATTCTTGAACGGAATTCATACCTTGCCATCCTACAAAGTCCCCTCCTTCCCCTAAGAATTGTTCATGGAAACAGCAGCATTCATATCGTTAATGAATTCATATTAGAGAGAATTAGAAACAACATACAACGTACAAGTCAAACAACCCAAGACAATCAAATAAAATGACGTTCTACTACTGCTACTGTGTATTATCAAATGAACAAGATAAGTAGAGACGTAATTAAATTACAGGTGAGTAAATTAGCGAAGAAGTCGAGTAGTAACAAAATGTCATTGACGTTTTGACGTTTGTCAGTCGCCACATCATGTACGATTCGGAAAATGTCTCCACTCAACTTCAAAGTCAAACATACCCAACGAACGAAACAGTTGCTGCGTAATTTGTCAAGCCTTTCTAACTAATTGAACTGAACGTACTCAACAAAGTAGAAAATAAAGGTAACAAATCCCAAGAAGAAACAGAAACGTCACTCGTATCCCCAAACAATTCAAAATTAAAGTCAAAAAAATAATTGTCAATGCGTAAAGAAGAACACAAACCTTGTCTAGAGGGGTCCATTGGTCCAGGCATCATAGGTTGTCCAGGGGGTTGCTACAAATAAAAAAATTCCTCCATTAGTTTCATTTTTAATAACAATTTCTAGCAATTAACTAAGTCATCTTGATTTAAATACTTACTCCGTTAAATTCATTTCCCATTTGTTGTAATCTGACACCAGGTCTGGGTCCACCAGGGTATCTTGGGCCCATGAACGGCTACACAGCACAAAGTTGACATTAAAAAAGATTTCCCCCGGAAAATAAGAAAAATTTGTAAAGGTACATGACTATGCGCAGATTTTACCTGGCTTGTTAACATTTGCGGCGGTGGTGGCTGGGAATGTGGGGACGGTTGCGATGATGGATGTGTAGGTGGTGATGGCCTCATTGTAGAGCTCTGTAAATTAGTATCAGGTGTTAAAAGATCAAGTGCTAGATACAATAAAGGCACAGAAATTTGGGCAGAAGTTGCTACAGTTACTTGTGACAGTGAATTAATCGTGCGGTTAGTAATTGGCTACTACTTAAAACCGAATCAACTTACAGGAAAAAAGCCGGGAGGAATAGGACCTCCAGACAAACCATCTGAAGGAGGCATTTGACCCATGGGACTTGGTGCTGGTCCAGCATTCTACAATGGAAACATGGTCTGTTGTAAAGTTGAACTCCAATAGAAAGTTAAAAAGTCAGGAGCTAAGCTACCGTGTAATTAAAGAAACTTACATGTGCTATACCATTAACACCGTAGCCAGAATTGACGAATCCCTGTTCATAGAGTTACTGCATTAGTTACTAAGTAAATGCCATTAATATTTACTACAAGCAATTACATATGAGGAGTAAAGGCTTTCAGTAGGGAATCTACTACAGCAACAACTAATTTCACTTACGTAGTCATGAAAGGCTTTGGCTTCACTAGAATGTTCACACGTGTCACGTCGTTCGGGGGCTGCACAATACAAGTCCCAAAATACACTGCAAGCAAAAATTCGGCACAATTACAAATATTTTAAAACGCAAAGGTGGCCAAAGATTTTATTGCGACGCATTTAGAAACGCAATGGATAAATTTGAGTGACGTACCACCACCAAGAGTGCAGAAATCCAGGAGGTTCGCCTAATGTGATGTTTTTCTCCCATCTGATCTGTAAATTCACAAAAAAAAATTAATTAAATAGTGTCATTTAAAACTACGTAGATATCTTAGTATATATACGAACGTTTTATAATCAATTGTGTATCTAATTTTCAGAAATGAAGGATAAGTACCTCTGAAAGGAATGTTTGTGCTGCTTTCTGGGCTCCGACGTGTAATAAATATTCGTACACGTATAACGCCAACCTAAGAAAAAAAAGGAAAAATTCCGTTATTAATATAATTAGTGATTGGATGTAGGAAGATAATTATTATTAGATTACATAGGATTATTAATTAGTTTGACTTACTTCTCCCGTGCTTGTGCATCGGAAGGTACCGTCGTCCCCTTCCCCTTCGCATACATGTCTGGATTTATTTTGAAGGCTATTTATTGGAACAGGTCACTAACTAAAAATTTGTAGGACTCACTACCGAGTAATTAAGTAAAAATTTATTGAATATGTTGATTCTGGCATAGTTTCATTTCCCTTTGTGATATTGTCCTCTCTATCTTCCAGGTGAGTGATGTTTTAAGTAATTACTGGAGAGTTGTCTGTCTGACAGTACTGTAGTATCCGTACTTGTACTGTTTTTTGTAGTAGTTAGGAACTCCTTCTACCTGCAACAAAAAACAATGATTTCAATTAGAATTGATTTAAATCGGGGAAAACAGTGCATTTTTAATGATTGTGTCCGGAAGAAGGTAAGACAGAACTGTATCATGGAATTGTGGGGTCATTGAAAGACTTGAATTAACCGTAAAAATTGTCTAATAATGATGACTGGTGGTCGCGACTGAAATTCGCGGCTAAAACTACACGTAGCTAGGTACTGCTAATAGTTGCGTGTGTGTTTTGTTGGAGAAGGAGAAAGTCCACGCTTTCTCTTTGATCTCCGATTACACACGGCTGCCTGGAAACGGGTAAAAAGTATCAATGGGCACTCATTACATCTTCAACATGCACTCTATAATCTGTAATACTGAACTAACTGTCACGCACTACTAAACTCTAACTCTCCTTTCTCCACTTCCCCGTTTACTCTTTGAACTTGAAATTAAAGTCCATCATCACACTATTCAATTGGCAGTCCCACGCAGTTCTTTCTACTTTCACTCTACTAACACATTTATTTCACACTTTTCCTTCTTTACTACAATACTAGATCTTTCAGAACTTTCAGCCCACTTCAACAGACAGGGATAAAGATCTACGCAGCAGATTATTACGAAGGGCATTTTCTTAGAATCACGACAAATGTAAGTCATTATATATTTCATAAGAAATTACTATTGTATTAATCAAAGATTTACTTCTAGGAAGCTATAAAATTTTGTTTTCTTCTTTTCAATCTAACATACAATTATGAATTCAAACAACTTGGAAACTTAATGGGGGTCTTTTTCATACAATTTCCATTTAAAACTTGATTCACTACAAAGGCAAGCAAAAATATTAACTAAGTATTTCAGAGAAAAAAAATCAATTTGTATCGTCTACTGTGTCATTGAAAGTTAATGAGACATGACATATTTGTAAATAAACTGAACTATGCAAAGATATCTATTTTCCTCATCTAAAATTATTCTATGAATTTTTAATATCCACTGTATTCAATCATAATCGTTATATGTCAGTTTAAAAATTAAAAGGTATGCATGCTCTGTCAATAAAATGCATTGCAAAAGGTTGACATAAAAAGGAAATGCCACAAGGACGCTAACCAATTACGACGTACTACCAAGTGCGTAAGACATACATAAATAATTCATTAAATCACTAGAATCCCTGGATTTGCTATTATGCAACAGCATGAAATAGCGGAGAAAGTTATCATATTTCATATGCATATCTTTAGTTTAGCAAGTACTTTTGTTTTGAGTTGTGGTGAAAGCTACGTTGCAATTATTTTGACACGTGAGATTTTTACTATGCCCTTTAAACGAAGAGAAATGGGCTATGCCATTGAAGTCACGAGTAATCTACTATTAATCTGTAACTGATGGGCTATAGGAGAATGGCTGAGTTCAACTAATGGTAACATGATACGGATCCACGTGCCTTTGCCGTTTCTTAAACAAGGGATTGCTATCTCATTCAAAGTCATAGTGAGCTATGAGTAATGAATGGAGTTTATGAAACTGAGTTTGATAGCACACATTAAAATTTAGCATAATAAGTAATTAAAGTTTAATGTGCCTTGGCTATAAATTGAAGGTCATGGTTTTTGTTGGTGATAGCTAGGAGATGGGGATGCACACGTATGTAAATGTCATGACACAAATAACGTTTATTGATAATAAAAGCTAGAGATAGAGGTAGGTAGAAGAGCTGGCTTAGTATGCACAAAGGAGCCTTGCAAATTGCAATTGATATGATACGCTGGTAATTTGTAATTGATATGAGTGTTTCTTGGTGATGCTGCTGATGGCCTTCGCTCACATGTCTCTCGTGATTGGGATTGAAATGGGAAAAGCTCTCGGCTTACACTGCAGCCGACTATTATCTTGGCTCTAATTGACAATTAAGGAAGTTAGAATAAGAATAATAAGAAAGTATGGATATGACAAGGAGGCAGATTGCATATAAGTATATAATAATACAAGGATTAGTGCGTGGCCATTAGGAGGCTGAATGTCTGACGTAGTAGAATGTATCAGATTGTCACTCGAGTTGTGATTGCAATAGTTTAAATGGCCTGACTGAGTTTGATGATGTCTTTGCTCCCAGATATGATGGCATATTGTTCACTACTACAGTCGCCGTTATTGCCGTATTATTGTTGATAGTAGCGAGAGGAATTCAAATTTATTATTGTTATTATTATTAGTTTTATGAGGGAGACGCGTGGAATGACAATCTGTCAATCAGTTCATCTGTCTGCTGACTGAATGGAAAAGTAAGATATAATATTTTTCAGGAATAATTCATTTGCATACATTAGGCTCCACGCGTGTTGATACACATGTGTAATATCATGTAGAAAAGTTGGCTGGCTAAGTCGGAAGTGAATGAATGAGTTCTATAATGTAAGTATGCATCTATCTAAGTATGTAATGTATCTATCTAATGTATGAGAGCAATAGTAAATAATAGCCTGCTCTCGTAATTCTATTAGAAGGCAACTAGCGTTTATATTAGATGCTTTCTATTTATTCCTGGAGGATGATATTGAATTACCAGTTAGCTATACACAGTAATATTTTTACGTTTAGGTAAGCGACTAATCATATATTATTGCATCCATTCATGCCATTGTGCATCTCTTCATCTCTTTCCCTCTTTTCCTGCTACTTAATTTAGACACTATATTTATCCAGTTAGAATTGACGTGGTTTTTCTTTTTCTGAGTCGTTGAAAAGTAAATATAGGCCAGATCGGCATTGTGTCGAGAAATGATCGTTTGCGAGGTCATGAATATTAAATTACATTAGTGCATGATTATGTGTGTTTGGAAATAGTTTGTGCTGATACTTACCTTCTCAACAAACAAGTGACAACGTATTGATAGACGTCTCTCTTCACATTCAAGCCATAAATTCTTTAACCGACTTCGGAGGAAGAGTCTCGCTCCTTCAGTGATTCCCTCCTACTAAATGTGAGCAACAAATCCACCTTTAAATGTCTTTTTTGCACGTTTTGTTATGTGACTGAGGTTGTTGGATTTGGAACGGAAAAAACTGTTTATTATGTAGAAAGTAAATGGGGAATGTCTATTCCCTCCTTTCTGTCATTTACATGTGTCTTAAAATGATTGTTACTTCATTGTCACAATGAAATTCTGTGAAGTTTGATGTGATCATGGCCCACCTCTGAATTTGGTCACTCGGCACAACTAAAATGCGTTTTTGTTTGTGGATTCGGAGCTGAAATCTGACTAAAGTCTCTTCTCTAGTCGTCGTCGTCGGAGTGTGAGTGTTGGATGTGGTTCGCTGCTATGTGGTAGGCATCATACTATTATCCGTCCGTTGTCTGTTGCTGACTATGTGTCTGAGGCACTGTGGCTCCTACGGCTACTAATTACTCAGAAGATGATAACTACGGAAAGGTGTATTTGTGACGAGTTATTATTTGTGCGACGTTTGTGAGGGATGCTCATCGGCTCCAGCAGAACAGTGCCACTAACTAGGTGACTGGAATTCCAGGGAAGCCAAGCTCGGCAGACGAAGAGATCGAGGAGGCAGGGAGAATTAGTGTCGTCGTTGGATGTTTTGTTGCGTAGTCTCCCTGTCGCGATTTCTATTTACGTGATGTGATGTAGTGTGTTGTGTCGGAGAGCTGATATTTCACATAATCTTAAGTTGAGATAACTTTGGGCTGAGGAGTCCAACTGATGGGTCGACATGGACAGAGCCAATTCGGGGAGCCTCTGTCTGCCGGAGTGGTCTGGAGATGCTGCTGGCTCCTTTCTTCCTCCGAATCGTCAACGAGAGGATGATTGATAAGTGGAATTGCTAAGTGTGCATATTGAGTTGTGATGTGACTGAGTGGTTTGAGGAGATGTGCTTTTTAACTGTAATGCTAATGTAACCGTGTAACTGTTGTGTCAGCTTTAGTTGAGCTCGCAGTCGGCTAAGCTCAGTGTGGCTGTTGCTGTTCCTCGCTTCTGTCCTGACTCCTCTTCTTCCTCTCTTCTCTATCGCTAACTAAGTCTAAGCTCCACTATTTATTTTATGCAATGCCAGAGATAGGAAGAATAGCGGACCGAGCCAGACTCAAGCTCAACTCACAAAATGGAGAATCGACTCTTCTACTACGGCCTACCTACCACTCAAACTCAACTCACTCACTCACTCACTCTATTCCAACATACTCTACTATATTACACCAGAACAAGTACACAGACACAGCAACAAACAAATCCTCATTTCTCGCCTGCCTGCCTACTAGTAGTGCCTAGAGTAGTAGTAGTGCCTAGCAGAGGTGCCTACCTAGCCTGCCCTATCACACAGGCCCTAGTTCCTACCATACCTACTACTACCTACTTTCCTATCTCCTCTCAACCTTCTTTTAGGCTACAATCAACGCCGTGGCCAACATAGCACGTCTATATCTCCTATACACACACAGACATCTACAAATCATATAGAGCCTTATCTCTTATAAATAACCCGACTTATAGCCACTGCATATATTGGGCGAACAGAAAGTCACTCACAACTTGCTACACTCCTCAGTTCCTTTATAGAAGTAAGAGGACTAGGACTTCTTCAGTCTGGATCACTGCACTATGTGCACTGCCTGGCTTCGCTTCCTTCGCTCGCCCTGCTTCGTCCTAAGGTTCTACTACTCGAACAACGCAGAAAGAACCCCTTATAGTTATATTGGACCATGGCATGCATCCCGATGTGCCACAAAAGTCGGCAAGCAGCAGTATTTTATACGGCATCGTCGGCCAACAGTCGGCCAAGGTGCCCG
>JAAAYG020033970.1:0-14654 GCA_009936455.2 Tomocerus minor
TTTCACTCCTGAACAAGTGGCAAAGTCCCAATTAATTTCTCCAGTTATTATCCGAAAAGCTATAAATTCGTGTATTACTTCACCCCAACCAATCCTATTAGGGAGTTTTAAATCGAACATTAAATTAGGTAAGTATAAAGGAGAAAGTGCTTCCAGAAGATCTGTCGATTTGTTCCTGAAAGATACGAACGGAGATAGTGAATTCGAATGTTTGGAAGTTTTCATCATGATTTCATCTATATATAGGTACTGCCCTATGGAATTAATGTATTGAGTATAATTAAATGGTGTGTAACGGTAGCTGTTGATTTTTTGTTTGAAATTATGGAATATATCCTTTGAGATGTTTGTAAATCGTAACTCAAATAGTAATGGAATTAATGGGACTTCTCTACCAACAAAAAATTCGCCTACAAATTGAAGTTTTTCAAAAATATATACGTCTTCCGTCAGAGATGGTAATTTGATTATAGGTATAAATGTAAAGGCGTCTACAACCTTTTTTCTACTGGTGCCCGAAATCTTTAATCCTATAAATTGTGAAATTAAAATGTCATAATGGCCTAAAGCCCGACAAAACTTTTTTTCGCCCACATCTGTGTAAACGGAGCGACACGTATTGATAAAAGTTGGTGCAGTAGTAGCCCACGAGTTTTGGTTTTCCGTGACAACAAAGATCTTGGTATGCGGTAGAATCCATTTTCGATCTTCTAACAGACTGATTGGTTTGTCGTTCTCAATGCTGTACCTACTTTCTTCTATACGCAAAAGGTAAATTGGGCCTTTCTCTTCCCCAAAATGAGAAATTAAGGGTAGTCGGTCACCATAGTAAATGGCAACACTTGTTGTTGTTGATAAAAACTCAATCAGAGTCTGTAGTCCTTTGATTTCTACATTATAATTATTTTCACAGCGATTTGGACTGCTGCACAGAAAAAAAATCAAACATGGAAAAAATGTGTTTCTCTCGCCTTTTCCAAAATCATTTTGTATTTTCTTGGGGTTCATTCTAAGACGGATATCTGTATGAGACTGCTATTTTGAATGCTCCAATGAAAGAAATATTTTAATGAGGAATTGAAAACACTATCTGGTGCAATGAATTTTAAATCAAAGAAATTTTCTCCAAAGAAAAAGTTTGTACACAATGGTTGAAAACTGAAAAGGATTTGTAGGCATGAAAAGACTGGTTGATGCTTTTGTTTTAAATTATATTGAAACCTTTTAATTTTTCAATGTCATCCAAGTCAAAACCCATTTGAAGAAAAGAAATTAATATTCAAGGCGTTTTTAATATCCACAAATAAAGTAAGATTTTAAGTAAATTACATAATCCATTCCTAAAAGAAATATTTGAAATAGACAAGAATCCATTTTTGGTCCATTTCTGTGAAGTGCAGTATGTTATTCTATGAGTTTAACAACCAACCCCAAGTTTAGTAAATATTGAACAAATATATAAATTGGGACTGAATGACAAATGTTTAGACATTGGCATATTTTGTAATAAATTTAAAATATAAATATGGAGCTGAATACAGGGTTTCCAATAAACTTTTATTAAAATATTTCGTCGATTTCTGATAATTCTCTAATGTCCCTGTTATTATAGCGAGCCTAAACGGTATGTAAAATAAAACTGTAAATATTTTTTCAAACTTCAATAAAATAGTACAACAATGACAATTAATATCAAACGAAGACTAAAAGTGGAATTGTAACGTAAATATTCTAAATACTTCCTGGCCATTGCGAAACCTTTTTTGGCCTGTACATGGGCTACTTTTCATGACGCACCCCTGTAATCGTTTTGCAATTAAACATAGGACTTTGTCAAGTACTACATAAATAATGTCAGTGGACTGCCATTCCTCCAGTGCCCAAACAACATTTTAGTAATCGGCCTTTTTATTACATTATTGCAAAACTAGATTTTATATTGAATGCAATGTAAATATAAATTTTAGTCAATAACGACTAACGCCTTATCTAAGGCTAGGAAGTTTTGTGCAAATGTAGATCATTTGGATTTTACCATTATCGCTTTAATGAATATTGTTAAATAAAGTATCGCAATGTTATGCAACATGGCCTTGAGTTCACTGGCTCGGAAAACAGTAGAAAGCTGTGACGGAGATCAAATTCAGCTTGAATAACTCGTTCTTTTGCAAAATATTGTGTAATATAGTTGATAAAATTATTATCTAGTACAAAACATAAAAGAAGTTATACAACGTTTCAAATGCTTCAAGCACAGTTGAAGCGTTAAACTTGATACGAGCGAGTGAATTTAAATCTGTCAATAGCCATTTTTTAGTATTGCTAGTGTAGATTACAGATAAGATAATCGGAAAAAAGTGTGATAAATAATTGAAAATATCAATAATAAAATGATACTTATATCCACCAACGCTATATTCAACGTCGTGTTGGAGTTTAAAAGGAACACATTTATTCAGTGAATAGTTTACAACTGCAGAGGCAGAATAACGTTCTGAAAAGATGTATTAAAAAATAGGTTTTGGCAATAATTAAGAATGTGTATTAACTACCTCCACGAGCAAGAATATATTTGAATATCATGTGTATTCTGATTTTGCATGTATAAATGGTACTTGGACTTAATTCACTATAGGATGATTTATGGATTTTAATTCCATGAACTTCAGGGTGAGCCTTTTGGCTTTCGTAAAATAGTACCACAACTAGTACTTTTAGACGTATTTAAAAAGATATGCTGCATTTTTGGATACTTAGTCTTTCTTACATGTTTCGGATTTTCCCATTTCACACCCCATTTTGATAGGCACCTGGGAAAAGTGGGAAATTCCAACGAAATGAAAAATCCCTATGCTAAATGATAGCATTGGTTTTTAGTTGAAGAGGTAGTTCGGATATAGTCGTCATAAATATTAAGTCAATTTTCTCAAATACAAAATTTTTACCTGTGGCACGCTGTAACCATGACTTTGTCTATTTGATACATCAACACATGTTTCTCATTTATTTATTATTAATCAATTTTGCGTATATTGTATATAGGAAGGAATTGTTTTGGTTTTCTTGGTGTAAATGGTAAAGTTAAAAAAGTGCTCGTCGGGAGTCGTCGTCAAAAACAGGGATGCAAATTATGTAAAAATCCTTATAAATAATTAAATATATCACATAAAACGTAAATTACTATAAAACAGAATGATTGACTAGAAGGCCAAAACCGCAATGTAATGCTACCTACAAAACTTTATTTAAAATTCCCTTTAAATATATCAGATAAATTGCAAATTAAGCAATCATATGTGATTTGAGCAGAATATTAAAAAAGTTGGCAAATTTTTCACATATATTTCTGAAACTTATATATATTGAATACTGCAATTTTACATACATACATTGATTTTATTGTCACTGATCACACATTTATGATTTGCCAAAAAGACAGTAATAAGTAAAATCCCATTACATAAATTAGATTTTAAATTAAAAATTTTAAATTAAATTAACTAATAATGTGTTCTAATTAAAACAACTATTATTTCTAGTATGGAGAAAACAGATGATTATGTAATATAGATGTAGAATTTCTGATCACAGATAGTACAATATTGTAAACCATTTCCTTTGGCAGATTAAATTTTTTTCGGAAATTTTCGAAAAATACTGGTATTGTACCTCGGAACCCAATCAAAAGCCCGATTACTTCGATATTTTTTAAATGATAATTTTGGCGGAAAAAATCACTACATGGTTCATATATCTGCTTCTTTTCAAGATCAACATCTGTCGGTTGATTTTGATTAGTTTCAATACGAATTGTTGGATCTATTATGTATCCCGTATCTCCCTGATTTGTTAAAATGTCAACTCTTCTATTTGATCCAACATTAGAATTACAATGAATCTCTTCAAATACTTTATAATTCTTCTTTCGAAGGGCATCTGCTATTATTGATCTAACTGCTTGATGTCTATTATTTCGTTGTAGTTCGGTTTTTGGAAAGAATCCTAACACGTGGCCAAGGGTTTCTATCTCGTCACACGTTGGATAACGGCAACGGTTTGTGTTAAAATTGCGACGTGGGACCGAGTTTACAGCTGCTACACATCCTACCATTTTTATTGCAGAAGACCATTCAGAAGTTGTTAATCCTTTTCTATTAGATATCCAAAAGTTTGAATAAGGTGTTTCGTTGTATAAGCTGACACCTTTTCCTTTTGACAAACTCTCGCTCACGAAGAATATTTCTCATAATTTTTGAGGTTTTAATTTTCTTAGTTTTTCTTTTCGCTTTGATTTGTTCTGATTGGATTTGATCTTCAGTTATGTTCAGTTTTACCAGGCAAGTATTCTTTTCTTTCACCAGATCTCTACACACTGATACATATGGATCACATTGTCTCATTAACGTTTCACATATATTATAATGTTGTCTGAAAGCCTCCCATTCACCATTCGGTATCTCCAAACCTTTCCATTTTCTTGGAGAGTAAAGCATCGATGTTGGGATATCATCATGAACACCTAGAATTGTTTTTATTATTGTTCGTACCATCAAGTTAACATCCTGAAGAAAGAATTTTTTTCAATTTAGGTAATGGATAAGTTTGAAGTGGATATACCATAACAGACCCCAAATATTGATTAATTATATTTAACTTTTGGTCTGGATATAGCATATGGCATGCTACTAGTTTTTCAAGTGACCCTTTAATCTTTCCTAAAACTTTAGCCTCGTCAAAAACTTGCTTATGTTGATATGTCACTCCAAGGTATTTAACTTGCTCATTGGATTTTATTGCATGTATGGACACTTCAGCTGATACAACCAAATCATTTTCGGATAATTCGCCATTTTCTATGATAATTGCCATAGATTTTGTCGGACTTCACGCCTGTTTCAGCAAATGAATTTTCAGCAATTTGGAAAAGTTCACGGGCAGCTATCCGAGAATTAGACAAAAGGGCCGTATCATCCACAAAGTTTAATACAGACATGTTTTGTAACGACTTGTCAATTGAAAATCGATATTGTTCAGCAATGGTCGACAGTTCTGGTTGCAAATGTAATCAGTGTGAGTGTGGCAATTAATATTATTGATTCAATTTCAATTAATGAATCAATTTCAAGACAGGAGTTTGACAAGACAATAGTAAACTGCACAATGTGTGCATGTAAAGTGATATATAACATATTTCATTTTTTCAGGAGCTGTATTTATCCCTCCTGCATGTTTAACTTTCATTTCCCACTCAATTTTCAATTTCCCACCCAGTTGGCCTTTTGTTTCCAACTTTTCCAACTGAGAAATTGGGAAGCTTCCCACTTTTCAATTTCCCAGTCGAAACCATGCTTTCTTAGCATTTACAATGTCATGCAGAACTTGGTAGTTTAGATATAGTCGTCATAAATATTAAGGCATTCATATCAAAATGTTTAAACAAATTAAACTTATAATATAATGTGCTTATATAACAGTAATACCTAACTAAAATCTAAAGTTTAATGTATACGATATTGGCGATGTAATTACCCTGACTGGGAAATCGCCAATTATTCAATATTATTATTATTATATCTTAATTCTAACTTCAATATTATACCAATATTAATTAACATTATTGTAAATACAGATTATTTATCGAATTACATTCAAATATATTAGTCATAAAGTACATTTTAGAGTTGCATACATTAATATGCTAATAAAATTTAGTTAACCTTTAGCACTACAGAAAAGTTTCAATGTCGACTTATCTTAAAACTAAAAATCAGTAATTCGCAATATAAAACCAAAAATAGAAAAATTTTGTGCTAAAATTAATCGTGCTACCTACATTAAGTGCACGAAAGGTGAGTTTTCTTCACATTAAAATATTCTTGTATTAACTATTTCAAATGAGTTTTAATCAATGGGTGGACAAAGTAGAGCCCATGCCGTAGGCGTAGCACCACTGCCATCAAAATAAAATACACATTCTTACAGTAACGGAATATTTCAAAAAATTCTACGACAAAAAAAATTGAGCACGTGCAAATTAGAATAATGTATATAAGTAATAAAGATGTGATACTGGAATTTGTAAAATCAATTTTGCTGATCAAGTCAGGCTGCCTGAAAATATATGAATGCGTTTTTCTAAATTCAACTCTTGCTTCCTGCTCTTCAAAAAATTCATTCCACAATGTAAACAAGAAATAAATCCCAGAGCTCATTATATTTTGCAGCCTAAAATTCCACAAACGATCGTGAAATGATAATTCGATAACAACTCCAGTTTGCCTTGTGAACATGTTATTCTCTCCTCTGACGACGGTATGGACATCTGGAAATAAATACTTTTGATACGTATTCAACCATTTGCATTGATGAACAGCAGCAAATTTTCTGTTACAGTCTTGTAATATCTGTTGATATTTTTTAAATATTTGCGAATAATTATGTTTAGATGGTTTATAGTAAGAGAATACAAAATCAGTAGGGAACTTCGACGGCATATCTTTGTGCAGTCCTAGTTTTTCTTCCTGATGAAATTCCATTTCTGATTCATTGGTTATCCTGAAGCAGCGATAAACAATAAATTCAAATTGATAAAATGTTGGAGAAATGGCATAATCCTTGTGGATTTCATACATTTTATTCACTTTGTTGATAATATCATCTTTATTATATATATTTTCTGTTGCAATGTCACATGATCTATATTTTGAGCTATTGAGTCCAAACATATTCTCTAATGTGCCAGGCAGTCTCTTATCGTGACATATGTCTGTAGTTGCAGCAAACGAGTACTTTGTAAAACCATGATTCCTGCGCGATCGTACGTTTAGTGCGGGAGATATTGATGAACGAGTTGGAGGAAAATCATTTCCAGGGCTCAGAAAAATAAATTTCTCCAGATCTTTAAATTGTGTGTAATTGGTTTTTAAAGCCAGCGGTAATATCATTTGACTTACAATGATGGATTTGTAGGCATTGCTAAAGATGACTCCGACTAAGATCCAAATCCCAAAATTCATCATCTGTTTCCATTTAGTGATCTCTGATCCCCCTGGAGCAGTTACTCCTTGCTCTAATAGAGTGGCCGTGTAATTATATACTAAGTTTGTAACATTTTCCCTTTTGCCTTTTAGTTTCGCGATTGTTTGGCAAAAAGTAGCTAGAGACAGAAAAATAATTGAGAGAAATAAAAGAGACCAGGTTATTTTGTCGAAGGCATTGATATATATTTCCCATCTTAACTCTTCTTTCACTCCGGAACAAGTAGCGAAGTCCCAATTAATTTCCCCCGTAATTATCCGGAAAGATACAAATTCATTTAATATTGGGCTCCAACCAAAATCTACAAGAGCTTTTGACTCGAATCCCGATGTAGGTAAATATAGCGAATAAACTGCGTATTGAAGATTAGTGGATTGATTCCTGAAAGATATGAACGGAGATATAGTACTCCTATGTTTTAATTTTTTTATTTCATCTAAATGCAAAATTTGCCCTATCGAATCTATGTATTCAGTATTATTAAATGGCGTGTAACGGTACATGTCGATTTTTTGTGTAAAATTAAGGAACAGATCCTTTGAAATATTTTTAAACTGCAACTCAAATGCCAATGGAATTAATATTTTTTTTCGAAAACCCCCAAAAGAACTCACAAATTGAAATTTTTTAAATGTATATTTGTCTTCCGTTTGAGAGGGTAATTTGATTATAGGTATAAATGCAAAGGCTTCTACATTCTCAGTGAATAGTTTAGGTAATCCTATAAATTGGGCAATTAAAATGTCATAATGACCTAAAGCCCTACAAAATTTTTTTTCGATCATATCTGTGTATACGGAACGACATGTATTGATAAAAGTTGGTGCATTAGCAGAAAACATGTTATGGTTTTCCGTGTAGACAATGATCCTGGTATATGGTAGAATCCATTTTTGACCTTCTAACAGACTGACTGGTTTCTTATTCTCATGGATGTAGTTAATATATTCTATATGCAGCAGGTATATTGGGCCTCCTTCTTTTCCAAAATGAGAAATTAAAGGCACTCGGTCATGGTAGTAAATGGCAACGCTTGTTTTTGTGGAGAAAAACTCAATCAGAGCCTGTAATCCTTTGATTTCTACATTGTATTTATTTTCGCAGCCACTTGCACTGATGAACAGAAATAAAATCAAACAGGAAAAAACTTTGTTCCTGTCGCCTATTGCAAAAAGCATTTTGCTTTTTATGGAGTTATTTTATTGCACTTGTCTTATATAGCTAGGCAGAGAGGACCAGAAATCATGAGAGGATTCCACCCAGGCAAACAGAGCTAACCTGGAGGTTTTTTCTCCACTCATTGCCATCTCTAGCTCTGCATGAATGTCCCATCAGTCTAAAGCATAGCTAGGTAGAACTCGTAGAACACAATGAACTGACAGGACGTCTCCAACACTACAGACAGGGCAAGGATAGATAACCACATTAACACTAAGATAGCCAAATCAATGCTAATCACAAAGATACGGCACTAATCTAATAGATTCGCTCAGTACATGGCTACAATCACACAACCTGAGTCGCACCGAGGATCGAACCCCAGAAGTCAACCTGGCTAGAAGAGCATGGGCCCACATCACCAGGTCTGTACGACTATGACATACGTTAGTATTACAATGAAAAAAATTAACGGGAAAATTAAAACACTAACTCTTGAATTAAAATATTTATTTTTTTATATTAAAGGGATTTAGTTAAAGAAAAACATTGTACACATTTTGGTTGAAAGCGGTCAGGGATTTGTGACTATGAAAATACTGTTTCGTACTTTTATGCTTAAGTTATAGTTTTAATTTGTCAACATTATTCTAAGTCAAACCATATTATAATAAATGAAAGTGATGGTATTCAAGATGTTATTCAACATGCTTTAAGGGGGACGTCCCTGTCCCAGTAAAATTTTAAGTAAATTACGTGATGCATTGCTAAAGGGAGGGTTTACAATAAACGTTGAAAAAAACGTTCAGCTATTTCTGTTATCTCTTCAATTTTCCTGATATTATAGCGAGCCAAAAAGTTATGTGAAATATGCGTGATAAGAAAATATTTAAACTCCAATAAAATGGTACAAACCGATAATTTATGTCAGATATAGCTTGGCTAAGAAATTGTATGATATATATCACAAAATTTTATTTCGTGACCATTGCTAATCATTTTGACACTGACATATGGCCCACTTTTCGTGATGCACACCCGTAATTGTCTCGGGAATAAACAACTATGTCAAGTAATAAATAAATAACGACACCGGAATGCAATTGACACCAAAACATTTCAGTACCTAGTCGGTACTTTATTTATATTACGGCGAACCTGCAGTTTTTTACTGAATGGAATTTAAATGAAAATTAAATTCTAGTCAATGACGACACGTCTACTCCATTTGAAGTTTGTTGCTTTGAAACTTGAATTGAAGGTTCAAAGTTTGTGTACCAAATGTAATGAAAATTGTTTAATTCATTTGAATTTAATTGAGTTCGTTTGAAATGCACTTACACTGATATAAAAATGAAAATGCAAACCTATAGTTTTATTAATTGAATGCAATTTAAATGGGAAACTAAATTCTAGTAAATGACGACCAGCGCCTCATCAACATCCAGTCTATTTGAGTTTAGTGCAAATGTACTTCTTTTGCATTTTACCATTATTAATTTCAATGGAAATTGTTAAGAAAAGTATTTGCAATATAATGCAACGTTTCCTTTAACATAATAATTTAAAACAATGTGTAAATTTTGAATTTTCTTGCAGCCATTTGCGCCAGCTATTTGCAGCCATATTTCCCAGCCATTCAAAACATACAAAAATGCTTATAAGATGTAGTAAATAATTTGGGGTTTTTGGAATAGAACTGCTACAACTAAAAATGCATACTATTTATATAAGAACTGTATATTTATTAGCATCATTATTAGTATTGGTTTATAACACAAAATTATTTCATATTTAACATCGACCGTTCATTTAAACTGCTGCATGCTGGTTCCATTCATAATATTGCTTTGTATATACAAACTAACTCCAACCAAATATTTACTTTCAAGCCATTAAATACCATTTAGTTACATCATATATATAGTTAAGAAGGAAATAAATAGAAGCCTTTATGATTTAAATAGGTATCCTAACATTGCTATTGTTGCTTCCGCTATTGTCCGATAAAGTTATTTCGCTAACCCAGGAAAAACAAACAATTATTTAATAAAATTTATTCTTTAATAAATATAATTTCTGGATCATGTAATTTTTACATTCGAATCACAGAATTATTATAACAATAATTGTAACGTGTGTAACGTTCAAAATTATTACCCCGTGCTAAAAAATTTCGTAAAACGAATGAGATTGTCATCGGAACTAGAAGAAAATGTAGCCATTTTGGCTGTAAAAGGATCTGCAATAATCTTACAAAACCACATATTCCGACCAAACTTTTCTATTTAATTATGCCAATTTTCCAATTCGTTTTTGTTGAATTTCGTTTACTATGTTCTTGTGAACAACTTCGGTTTTGAAGCAGTCAATAAATAGTGTCACGTTGCCTGAAAATATATGAATGGGTTTTTCTGAATTCAATTCTTATTTCCTGCTACTATCGTGAAATGCTTTTCGAATAGTTACAGCAGTTTGTCTTGACATTATGTTATTCTTTCCTCTAACAACGGTATGGACATCAGGAAATAAATATTTTTGATATGTATTCAACCATTTGCTTTGATGATCAACAGCTGATTTTCGGTTACGCAGTCTTGTAAAATCGGATGAGAGTCTTTGAATATTTGTGAATAACGGGCTAGTGGGGAGTAAGAGAATACAGAATCAGCAGGATACTTCGCAAGCAGATTTTCATGCATTACTATTTCTTGTTTAGGAAACACATTTTCTGATTCAGATTTATTAGCTAATCTGAAATGGCGACAAAAGTAAAATTTCAATTGATAAAAAATTGACGAAATGGAGTAATCCTTTTGGATTTCGTACATTTCATGCATCAAATTGAAATTTTCTGTTACATTGCCACATGATTTAATTTTTGAACTATTGACGCCAAACATGTTCTCGTATGTGTCGGGCACTCTCTCATCGTGACATATGTCTCTAGTATTACCAAATTCCATGTTGTACTTTGTTGGACAGCGATTCCCATTCAATAATTGTGTGTATGAAGAGGTTGGAGGATAATCATCTCCAGGGCTCAGAAAAATAAATTTATCCAGATCTTTAAATTGTATGAAATTGGTTTTCAAAGTCAGCGGTAAAAGCAATTGGCTTACAATAATGGATTTGTAGGGGTTACTAAAGATGACTCCGTTTAAGATCCAAATCCCGAAATTAATCATATGTTTCCATTTAGTGATCTCCGTTCCCCCTTGGAGCTGATACTCCTTGTTCTAATAGAGTGGCCGTGTAATTATGTACTAAGGTTGTGACACTTTGCATTTTGCCATTTTGTTTCGTGATTGCTTGGGAAAATGTAACCAGAGACAGAAGAATAACTGAGAGACATAAAAGAGACCAGGTTATTTTGTCGAAGGCATTGATATATATTTCCCATCGTAACTCTTCTTTCACTCCGGAACGAGTAGCAAAGTCCCAATTAATTTCTCCAGTTATTATACGGAAAGCTACAAATTCGCTTATTACTTCACCCCAACCAATCCTATTAGGGATTTTTAAATTGAAAACCCGAGTATAAAGTCGGCACGCCGTAAAATATGTTTTGTTGCCGCATGCCGTAAATGCCGTAAATGCCATAAATATATGATGTATGTATGTATAATTTACATACATACATATATTTACGGCTTTTACGGCATTTACGGCATGCCGCAAATAAAAATCGTGCGGCATTTACGGCAATAAACGGCATGCGGCATATACGGCACACTCGATACTCTGTTGAAAACCAACGTAGGTAAAAGTATAGTGGAGATACTTCTTCCAGAAGATCAGTTGATTTGTTATTGAAAGATATGAATGGAGATAAAGAGTTCGAATGTTTTGAAGTTTTTATCTTGATGTCACGTGTAGGTACTGCCCTCTGGAATTTATGTATTGAGTATAATTAATAAATGGCCTGTAACGGTAAATGTCGATTTTTTGTGTGAAATTAAGGAACAGATCCTTTGAAATATTTATAAACCGTATAACTCAAATGCTAAAGGAATTAATGGGCCTTCTATACCAAAAAAAAATTCACCCACAAATTGAACTTTTTCAAAAATATTTGTGTCTTCTGTTTGAGAGGGTAATTTCATTATAAGTATAAATGTAAAGGCGTCTACAACTTTTTTTCTACTGGTGCCCGAAATCTTTGGTCCTATAAATTGTGAAATTAGAATGTCATAATGGCCTAAAGTCCGACAAAACTTTTTTTCGACCAGATTTGTGTGAACGGAGCGGCATGTATTGATAAAAGTTGGTGCAGTAGTAGACCACGAGTTTTGGTTTTCCGTGACAACAAAGATCTTGGTATGCGGTAGAATCCATTTTCGATCTTCTAACATAATGATTGGTTTGTCATTCTTAATGCTTTGCCTACTTTCTTCTATACGCAAAAGGTAAATTGGGCCTTTCTCTTCACCAAAATGAGAAATTAAGGGTAGTCGGTCACCATAGTAAATAGCAACGCTTGTTTTTGTTGATAAAAACTCAATCAGAGCCTGCAATCCTTTGATTTCTAGATTATATTTATTGTCACAGCAATTTGGCCTGATGCTCAGAAAGCAAATCAAATAAAAAATGGAAAAAATATGTTCCTCTCGCCTTTTCCAAAAGAATTTTGTATTTTCTTAGTATTCATTCTAATTTTAAATCAAAGGATCTTAAAAAACGTTTGTATATAATGGTTGAACGCTGAAAAGAATTGTTGCCAATAAAATAACTTGTTGATGCTTTTATATTTTAAATTGAATTGCAACCATTTAATTTTTAAATGTCATCCATTCTTAAAAGAAAAATTGGAAATAGACAAGAAGCTAAAACTGTAAGAAAATTTTAAAACTTCAATACAACAAAACAACATTGATAATTTAATATCAAGTGTATAGATTGAAGACCGAATTGTAAGGTAACTAATCTAAATTGTTCTTCCTGACCATTGGGAAACCTTTTGTGGAATGTACATGGACTACTTTTGATGATGCAACCCTGTAATCGCTTTCTACTTAAATATGTAACTTTGTAAAGTAGGTACTAAAGAAATAATGCCACTGCACTGAAATTACTCTCTTAAACAAACAACATTTCAGTAATCGCTACTTTTATTTACAATAATGCAAACTTAGAGTTTTTATATTGAATGCAATGTAAATAAAAATTAAATTGTAGTCAATAGCTACTAACACCCAATCTTTGTCTTTATAGGCTATGTTAGTTTTGTCCAAATGTAGCTCCCTTTTATTTTGACATTATATTACTTTCATGGATGTTGTTAAAAAACGTATCGCAATGTTATGCAACATGGCCTTGAAGATTATATTTGAATACAAAGGGTGAATTTTAAAAGCGATTTTCAGCAGATCTTAGAAAGTATACGAAAATTAATTTATAAAACTCAAAGACACTGAAGGACCTCAACGGCTTTGAATTATTTAACTCAAAATGTGAATAATATCATAGATTTCTTGTAGCCATTCGCGCTAGATATTCGCAGCCAAACTCGCGTCCAATCAAAACCTACACAAATGCTTATAAAATGTAGTACCTACATCATTTGTAGGGTTTTTGGTGTAGAATTGTTTGGAAGTAAAAATTAAATATTATTTGTATAGGAATTGTATTTTTATTATTAGCACGAATATTAGTACTGGCTTACAAGGCGCCTTTATTTTATATTTAGTATCGACAGTTCATTTAAACAGTCGCTAGTCGGTCCAAAGATTGTAATTCAATTCACGCTATTTTTTAAACTTGTAGACAAAAAACTCCAACCCAATCTTCTTTAAAGCCATTAAGTAATATTTAGATACAAATCTTTATTAGGCAGCCTAATTATTAATTAATTTTGGCATTCGGCAAAAGAGACCCATTCTGCATGTATATTTGTATACTAACATATGTTTTATTTTACATCGTCAAGTTAATTGTTATCACCTTAGCAACGTTAATAAATTCACAAATATACTCAATCGGAACCAATAGGGTTTAACAACAAAAACATTTGATTTCTATTTTCAAAACATTAATCCTCCTATATATTTCTAAGTACTAATCTCTGATATTTTTAGCTAAAATCTCTTTGGCAGAAAAGCGATGCACAAAAAGTGCTGGATACATAATGGAAACTATGAAATTTGTTTGTAAAAGTACGTTTTCCTATGTGTGCCGTATTCCAATTATAATATAATTAAGGTACCTACCTATCTAAGTACACATGGGCATATTTTTAGTACTTATAAAGCTACAATAAATCCCAAAGATCCCTGCATCTCTTTACAACATTTTTATCGAAAAAGGTTGAATTCTAGCATTATTACTTATTAAGTAGTGGAATCACTACTTTATAAGGATGCCGAGTCTGTCTGTCTGTCCGTCTGTCTGTCTGTCTGCGAGCACGATAACTCAAAAACGAAAAGAGATAACTCCTTCAAACTTTTTGAGGGTGTTTT
>JAAAYG020033981.1:0-14653 GCA_009936455.2 Tomocerus minor
TTGAAACGACACAAATCTAACATTGCATGTTTAGTTATTTTCACACATCTAAAACGTTATCGTTTGTTAGTTGGTGGTTGATGCAGAATGTAGATTAGGGAAGTTGAGGTAAACTGAGACTTTACCGTTCCATGATTTTCTGCCGCTGGAAGGACATGGCACATTCATCCTTAAAGTATTATCTACTGTGACTATATACAACTGTACAACTTGCTTCGTAAAAACGGAGAAATGCTAATGCTACAATGACATATTCACTTCTATGGAAAAGTTAGTGAAAAGATGATCGAATACTGCATGCATATATGGTTGATACATAGGAAGTGAATTGATGAGATTACCGTAATTAGCAAGCGTACTTGTTTAGAATAATGTGCATACCTATGTCATTCATTAAACCATTTCATTTCTACACAATCGGACCCTTTGATACTTTAAACTCAAGTTACAGTATGAACTGGTAACCTTCTTCCAGAAATTCTTTTGCAAAAATGAGCTTATCTTAATAACACATCTCTTTAGCAAGAACAGGATATGAAAGATAAATGGGTAAGCCGCTCAGTTGTAGCAATTGTAGTATATAGCAGAGATAATCCATGTTGAGAAAGTGAGCCTTATTCTGCTACAGTCTATGCACTTGATTCTACTTTGTGCACTCTTTAGTTAGTTTCTTCACAGTCAGTTCCATAAAATGCCAACAAGAACTTCCCACTTTTCAATACATTTAAGTCCATTATTGATTTGCGTCGTTGTTGACAGTAAATTAGTACATTTGGTAGAGATTCCAATGTCTTCGTAAATATCATCTGGAGAAAGTATAACATTGATTTGTGAGGAACTTTTAGATAAAATGTTAAAATAACATGTTCATTGAAACTATACACTTTTTACATTATGATGTTCTTCGGAATAAAACCCAGCAATAAAGTTAGTAGATTTTTATAATTGCGTCAAAAATCAAATTGATAGTTGGGTAGGTCAAACTTGAAGATAGCCTAATGCAATGTATCACAGAGTAATACGTATTAGCATAAATCATAGGACACAGCGATACAATAAGAATTTTTTGAAGTTTTGATTACGCTATTAACCATCTGTAGGATCGTGGTTTAAAACATCTGTAGATACATCATACTCCTTCCCATTCATTCATAACTAAGTCCATTCAATGATATTTATATCTGCATAATATGTAATTGTACATATTCATATTATTCATATAGATTCAGTAACTACATCGTATGTACAGTTGTTTTTTAGTTTGTTATTATAGTAATTACAGTACATGTATATTTAAAATTTATTTGAAGGATTATGGATAAATTGATGAATAGATGCGAGATGTCCAATACTTGGCTTCTCCAACATTGTTCGTATGATTTGAACAAAATTATCTGAAAGCACCTACATATAATCTCGTATATATATATAAAACATAATGCAGTAACGTAAGTATAGGAAATGAAATGCATTACAGTGACATGTGATGTGACTATAGGGTAAATCCTCACGTTATAGCATTTGTTAAGTTTGTATTACTGGGGTATTGAAGGCGATGACTGCGTGGTAAATCATATCGCAGTTTCCCGATAAATTTTTGCAACTAATGCATTTTCTTATCACCATCAGGTTATTCAAATATGTAGTTGCTCGTTTCTTTTGGCATATCTTCATTATTATGTATATTTCCCATGCTCCGATACCAACGCTCATTTTTCTAGCATGCAAGGTTTTTGCTTTTGCAAGAACTGGACAAGGATCTTTCTAGTCAGCAACAGTGTATAATGAATTATCCAGTTTTATGAATCATTGCAAAGGACACTCAAAGAAGAAACGACGAACATCTGACTCTTCAATTGGTGTTTGTACCAATGCCCTTTTTTAGTCCTTTGATTCTTGAGTTGATAGGTCAGGCTTTGCTAATAACACTTGAAACTTTTACAAACTAAATCACTACACCATGTACCTATTTAGGATGTTTTATCACATATTCATTCCATGCATATTCATCTACAGATATGCCCATGCCTAAGTATTGTTAGTATAGGAATAAGTATAGGTATTAGTAGATACTTATAAAACAAATTAAAACTTTCCAAAAGTAAAAAAAAATGCCGAAAATAATGCACTGGCATGACGTCCAAGCTTAATCAACTGTACTAAAATGCCCCAAAGCATGCATAAAAAACCATTTAAAAGTCAAAGAATAATTTTATCAAGCTAATTTCCAATATTGGTCTTTCCATGCCTTCTGAACAGTATTCATGTCTATATTAATACTGTCAGCAAATAATATATGCTACATATTTGCCCTAGTATATACTTATTGCTATTCTTCAAGAAACTTATGTCTATTATAGTAAATTAAAATTGGATCGTATAATTTACAGGAATTACAAAAACAGACAAGAGCAGGATGTCGAATCCGATGTCACCGGCAGGGTCCGACTCATCCCTCAACTCCTCAGGGGGCAATATGGACGTAAGAGCCTCTTCAGAGTTTTTATTTACCGGCAGCAGCAATAGTACTGGAATTATTAGCAACAAAGGCACTGCTGGATCCCCGTCAAATAAACAGCAGGTCTTTGAAAATTTAAATTGATTTGGGTGCTACACTGCTACAGCTAAATGTCTAAGAGTACACATTGAAGCTTTTAATTAATACTAAATCAGAACCAAATCTCTTAGTTTAAACTGCAAATAGCATGCAAAGCAGATAAAAAATCTTGTAGAAACTTCTGATTTTGTAAAATGTACAGAGGGATCATTAAAGTGGAACTTCTAATCGTTTCATCGCTAGCTGCATAATGTTTTAATTTGCACATTACAATACAACAATGATGCTTACATGTTCATTTATTTTCAGCTCTCAACTCGCTGTCCAAAATGTGCTCGTTGCCGCAACCATACCATGAATGTCCCTGTCAAAGGCCACAAGCGCTACTGCAAGTATCGTTTTTGTGTCTGTGAGAAGTGCTGTCTCACAGCTGAACGTCAGCGTGTCATGGCTTTACAGGTTAGTTTCTTATTTAATTTCTTGTGTACACTTATGTTATATAATAACGAGAAGATAATAGGTTCCCACAATGTTGAAACTACGTGTATTTGGCAGGCTAGGCAGGGGATAACCAGACTAGGCATTATAGATATGGAATTCCTAAATGCGTTGAGTGTGGTTGAGATCGACACTAGAATTTCATAATTAATTGAAATTATATAATTTCAATGAAAGTTCCACTCAGGGAGTTGTCAGACAACTGAAGCATGTACTAAATGTATTCTACAATCCACAGAACATAAAAAACATAATTTTAACCCTTAGGTTGTTCCCTCGCATTGCATGCATACTACATGAGGTATAGGGGTAACGATACAATAATTTTAACGCAGTTCAATTTTGACTTTTTCAAACAGTATTGACAAAATTGAAACAGAATTCAAGTTAAGTGTTATGAATACTGATAGGTGCTGGAAAGAATTGCACAGAGAGAATGTAACACGGATGTGAATGTACCCACTCCAGAAGTTCAAATCATGAACCTAACGTCTCCACCCGAGGCTGATGAAAATAAATTGTGCAGCATCCAATAATGCCCATGCTAAGTTTTTCGGCTTATGAACACAATTTCACACATTTGCAAATTAAATTTTTGGCAAATTATAAAAAATTTGAGAGCATTTTAACTAATTTAAAAGGGCAAATAGTAAAAGTTCCAATAAGGGAAGAAATAAAATATAAAATAAACAGATTGTATACAAAATGCTATTTATTTTTTTGAACTAGAAAAGGTCATTTAATGGACTGCGTTAAAAATATCCAATTTGTTTTATAAAAAGGCTACCCATACTTTCGTTAATTTAGGGCCATGCTATTATTGTACTGTTAGTGTAGTTTGTAAATGCATTATGCAGTTTTGTGTTGTGCAGGCTTGAACCGAACTTGAAGTGCTTGTCATTGTCCAGTGGAAAAGTGAGTACCATGCAGCTACTTTTCCGAGAATTCAATTTTTACTCTCGGCACATAGTAATTTCATATTTAAAACACAAGAAACCCAGTGGAACCGTATCCCATGCCCCATTTATAGCCCCATATTTGTAGCTACATTGTATTTCATCAAGCATCAAACTTCATTGCTTTCATTCTTTTTTGTGGAAAACACCATGAACTGTGAACTAAATTGTAACAATACGATAACACCTCCAATCTTATTACCAATTTGCATGCTTGTTGCACCTGGTTATCTATGATATATGCATATAGATATATAGGTGCAATCAATAAAATGCTATCTCGGTTGCATGGGACCTATACCTGGATTTCGGCTATTTACCACGTTGCATTGTGTTCAATCTGACACACTGTTGATAACAAAATATTAAGTTTTTTTTTAATTTTGTTACTATTTTCCTCATAGGTAAAATAAAGAATTCCCTTTTGAGTTTAAATGTAAATGGTACAATTGTATCGTATTTTTATAGTTTGTCTATGAGCAAGTTCTTAAAATAAATTATGAATGTGCATATCTCACAATATGGCATACATGTAATACAGATGTACATAACTGACAAATGAGTACTAAGGTGCATTTACTCAAATAATTTCAAATTGATGCATGTTATTCGTGCTGTACACACCAAGTATCAGTTTTGTGATTCATTTTGTTTGTTGGTAGGATGAATCTCCACACTCATATACTGTAAAAAATCAAGTTAGATACAGCAAATCAACAAAGTTTCATTGCGAATCCTGAGCGCGTGGCAGATATCGTGTGTGACATTGACATTCATTTCTGATTACCAGTATACAATTTCTGGACAAGGAGTTTGCCATAAATATATTTACCTATCTAGTTCATTGGGCCAGGCACAGGCCAATGCGATTTAAAATCAAAGATAATGCCATACAGTGGAGACACATGTTATTACTTAGACAGTATGTAGGTCGCTATATTTTTCATAACACTTACTTCGTAAACGTTAGACAGTGAACAACAGCAATACTGTTATAATAATGTAGGCCAATTTCCAGTTATACTTATTGCAAATCATGTAGTTAAGCTCATTTGCTCATCTCTTGCATAGGATTTCGAGTAGAGTAGCATGTTCAAATATATTCAATCCGTTGACTACTATTTAAAGCATAAAGTAACCGAAAATGCAAACAGACAACAAATCGTTTATCATTTATCGCTAATGATAAAATAGTCTACTTGATTATGCATATTAATTATTGCCACAACTAATTGTACAAAGTCTTTTAATAAACGTCAAGACATAAAGTGAAATTATATTTAATGAACATAGATACAACGACATTTATTGTCAATAAGCGTACACATAATTTCTAATGCCCCTCACAACAGCCAATTCTTATGAATTCAACAAAACGTATTTGAGGGATGCATATGGAAGGAGGAATGCTTGGGATCCCATGGAAAAGAGTATGGAGGGTCATTCATAAATAACTTTTCCCATATATATCCTAATATTGATTTCACTAGCGGGGATAGTGGCTATAGAGGGGAACATTATCCATTAAGGGTATCGTTATACATTAAGGTAGCTAACCTCTTAGACTAACTAGCAACTACTTATAAATTTCTAATTTGCAATAACAAAATTTTGAAAGGAAGTGTTAGAAAGAAATACAAATCTAGTGGAACTACAACAATTACACATATTATCCTCTACATTATGTATGAAATTACATGAAATCTAGCACAAGAAAATAACGAGAGAGTTCTTCCGGGTTTGCTCGCAGGTGGCGTTGCGGAGGGCACAGGCACAGGACGAGGCGAGGGCTGCTCAAGAAAGAGAATATGGCAGCACGTCTCCAGGTCCCGATACCGATAACCCACCTCCTCCCCCATTCACTCTCTCTGGAAAGATGTCCCCGCTTCCTTCCCCGGAAATCACGGTGACGCCAATCATCACGATAAAGGATGAGCAAACTCTGTCTCTCCGGCCGAATAATCCTCAGCATCAGATGCACGGAAGCCATCTTGGAAAGGAGAACAATGGGAAACGTTCCTTCTCCCACATCTCTGACAGCGATGAAGAGCGCGATAATTCTCTCTCTGTAATAAAACGCCCAAGATCATCAAGAAATTCTCGTCAAGAAATAATTGAGCAAGAAAATGGTGAAGCCCAAGATATGTCAAAAAATTCATCAAATATTTGTGCTCCTGTCAACAGCAATATTAAAACCATAAGTAACACCAACTCTTCTCACGGGCAAACCCATAGCCACATTGTGGGGCATCACCGAGTTCATGGATCCAATTCCACACTTGTGTCAACATCCACAGCAAGTAACCTAACTGGCGCATCCTTATCTGTCAATCAAGTAGCAGTTGCAGCGGCGGCAGCAGCAGTCAGTGGGGATCATATAAACAGCCTCCGTGCATTGAAAATGTACCCGCATATTGGTAAGCCGAATTTTCTGCTCCATTTTCATTTTCTTTAGTCATTCTGTAGAGAAATAAACTGCATTAGAATTGGCACTTATTCTTTCTCCTGCTTTTTTGCAAGCTTCATTCTAAGGTGCTTTGAGAAATGAGAAAGTATTCACTCATTTTGATTTACTTTTACGATGTGACACACACGAATATTGCACAGTGTGCAAAATGCATTCAAATCGCTTTATGCCTAACAGCGTTTATGTTTTACTCACTCAGGTAGGTATTCCTATTCGTGCATACATAAAATGTACAAGCTTGTGGGCAACCTATTGGTTTATAGTCCATTTAATCCTATGTACAAATAAATGCGCAACTCCAAAAATATCTAATGAATAATGAATATAAAAAAGTATAAAATCGAGGTGGCTAATAATATTTTTAACAGTTGTGCACTGTTGTACGAGCCAGGCGAGCCATAAAGCAAAGTACAGAATGTCGTAAAAATAAATATAAAGTAGGCACACTACCTACACGGGCATGCAAAAATAATATGAAATGAACAATAGCCATAACTATAACACAAAATATATACAACAGGTAATCATCATGTCCTCAAAATATGCCTTTCTGCCTTGGCTTAAGCTTCACTTGACTATACATTACATTTCAAATAACACATTTGCACATTATTTATTATCTTCACTTACATTACGGCATACAATAGTGCTACAGAATAGAAATGGCAATCTCTATTAAAAACATGACGAAATGGCAAAGATATAAAATAAGAAAAAACAATTAAATCTGTCCTATTTCACCCTATATGCTTATGTGTACTGCTATAAACAGATATTTAAACCCAGGGTAAAAGTATACTCAACAGTTCACAATTCTTATACTAATCATGACTTCCTCTTCTTTCTATACGACTAAACTGCATGCATGAATACATATTGGATACCAATAAAGTTTATACATTTACTAATCTCCATATTTATTTTAGTTGTGAACATGGCTCAGTACATAGTACTCAATGTAGTTGTAACTTTAACACCTTTTCCCTACATGCAGTCATCATGCAAAGTCAAACCAATTAAAATATCTCTTTACCTTTGCTACTTTTAAGTTACCTGTTGATGATTTACTACTTTTTGTCTATCCCAAATCTAATCCTTGGCTTTACCTCAATCACCCATTCACACTTCGTTCTTCACGAAATATATTCGTGTATAAATGTAATTATAGTATTGGAACAAGGATAAAGGAGATTGATAAAACACTTAGACTCGTCTCTTCAAAACAGATAGCTATTAAATTATACATCTATGGGTTCATAGTACACATTTGGCATAGAATATATTATATAAAGCATTTGGAATGGAATAGTTTTTAAATCTCTCTCACAGTCTATACATTCAAACTTTTGGAAGATGTACTCTTAATGATGGATTCAATGATCTGTAGTTTTATTTTTATAACTGTGTGTCTTTTCCTATCAATGACTTCATTTTACCTTAAGATACAACTGCAGTTTACATTTTCTTGCCCAAAGTTCAGAATTTTGGCTAATATTATGGCATATGCAATAAATGTTATTCAAAAATTATCCGGATGTGGCCAAATAAAGTATAGTAGCCTATAATATAACTTATAGCCAATTGGAATGAATATAATTCCATTCTGAGATTTGTTATTGCTTTCACCCGACTTTCTTTCCCCTCTCAATAAAGAATTTGAGTTGAGCCTTGCTGTAAAAAGTTATAAAATAATGCTTAGAGAATCTATAATAAACTGCTCAATAACTTTAGCATGGTCGTACTCATTTAATAACAATTGTGAGGTTGTCACAGATTGGTAGGTATATTTGGTAGTGCTAGATAAGTGCTACATATTGTTTAGGTGCTATAAAAGCTTCCCATAATGAATCGGCGCTCGTATAAGTCGTGTGTGCTTGCTGAGTACGAGGAAAGGAGTAAAGCCCAAAGGTGGACTACTAAAGTGAGTATTTTTTTGGGGGATGAGTGGGAGCTGGCGGGCGGGCGGGCGGGTTATTGTAGTGAGATGATGATCACCTCAGCTGCTGAACAGAAAGCAATGAAAAGCATTATAAAATAACTTTATTGTGAGATGAGGAAGAGACGAATGCTGGTGATTTAATGGAGTAAGGAATAAACTGAATGGAATTGGTTTGGAGGCTACTGCTCGGATCGTGTTATCTCAGAGCCTTCACTTCACTTTGCGAACAATAAGTCAAATGGCCAACTTTCTATGTGTGCGGGTAGTTACGGGAGGGAAAGATACGTGATGGCATGGCCTAGTATGGGTTAGCTTTATGTAGGAAATCGAATGGAATGGAAAATGTGATTCAAACTATTCTATTGCCTATAAAATTTTGCTGTGCTCCAACTAACGCTCAGTATTAAAGGACTTTATCCTCTTTTGCATTACTGTTAGTACTGATACTAAATAGAAGTCTATTTAACCGTGTCTACTGTACCTGTTAATGTATGAACGAAGCTATTAAAACTTACAACAACCAACGTAACTCTGTCATTCGCGATGCCCATTGCATTTCCATTATAATGCACTGCGTACTAAAGGCATTTATGACACAGAGGAACATAACATTTTCTCTGTGCTCGCACTTGCACTATACTTACCTTCCCAACTCCAAATCCCAAATGCTTAATCATAAATGTGGCGAAATGGCATAGAAGGAGTAGACTACAAAATATTTTACATATATAGCCTACCTAATATAGTGAGAGACACACACACTGTATAGGAAGAATATTGCAAAGCATCGATATTAAGAACATAGCCTGAATGCATATATGCAAAGGGAAATCATGAATATTTTTATACTTAATGCTAAGTGCATAGGCATTTTGTACGGAGTAGTTAAAACTCTCTCACACAGCCTGTACATTAATATATGCCGTCTGTTTGGAACATCCTTCCTCATCGTCATCCTGGATTTAAAAGCTAATCAAATCCCGAGTTTATTTCATTTTGAAATTACTACCACATTAATAGAGGGAAATTATCCTCTTGGGCGATAAAGCCACGAATTTTACTAATAGTCGAAATCTATACATACTTTCAGTTTATTACATATTCTCTATTATCTGTGCATAACATCTTGCTGAGGATATACTTAGCTTTTTGCACGTGCCCCTTCTGCTCTCTCACAAACAGATTGACACTTCGGCAGAAAAGCATAAATACAGGAGACACCTCATCAAAAGGTGTAGATGACTACGGGAATTGCGTATTAAACAACATACTATAAAATTTCTTATTTAGTATATTGCTCCAAGTGTCTTTTAAGGGAGTTTTACTGGCTCGCACATTTACATTACACACCTGTGGCTTGCTTTCTGCAGAGGAAAAGCAACAACTAAATGACTATATAATCATACTCAACAATCACGTAATTTGTTTTTTCGCCTAAAATCATTAATTTATTAAAAGTATGGTCTATTTCACATTCAATTTGCCCTTTACTGTTTTGCTCATTAGTATTTAAGTGAGCTGTTAGCTATGTGCATCGCAAAGATTATGTATTTATTAATATTCCTTGTTTAATTCTATGAAAAATGATTACATAATCTTCCAAACTAAAGCCACGAGTTATGGGACATCAAATTTAATCTTCCCTTTAGAATGCAATTTAGACAGAAATTTTAATAACAACTCTATGATGAGTTTTATAGGTTTTATCCCATTATTTTCAACAGAACAGAAACAGAATCATAAAACGATATACATGTTTATAATGGATGTGTCTCCTTGAACATTGATGCGCAATAAATACTAAATAATGTTTATAGATGAAAAAGCAGAAAACAAATGAAAATAATGAAATCTGTCAATGCATTATGGGGGACTTAAGAATTTCAAGTGCGCCGTAGATTTAGTCAGACTATGATAAGGAAACTTTTATTTTACAACCATGAAATTTTCCTATTGATTTTACGATCTTAGAGATTATTTTGTTAGCCATAATGTTATTTGCACTAAACTCATTCATTCATATGAATTTCTCTGTTGTTTTTAATGGGAATGAGCAAAAAATAGTCTAAGAATTAATTGGTTGAAGTGGCGATAGAAAAATTGAGGGTTGCATTGAATGAAATTATTAACTTTTGTTTCCTTCTCGTTGGTTTGTTTTGTGTGAGCCCTACTTTTTACTTACAACGTTGTAAAGGAACAAAGACATATTTTATATAGTCTATTCTCTAACTTTAAAGAGTCGATTAGTCTCATTGAAAAGGGAACTGCATCCATTGTCGGCAGTTTGTATTGCGTGGGAAAGACACGCCATGTCGTCTCCTTTGATTCTATTAAGTATGTAGTTTTAGTAATAGGGGATTTTAACATCTCATAGTTACTTTTATTTTGCTTTCAGTTGATTTTCATTACTAAAGGATTTTACGAGTGCAAATTATAGGGTTCCACATGTGAGCACAATCATATTTTCCACGTTAGCAAATAGTAACTGATAAAATGTACAAAGCAAAAACATATCTTCATCGTTAAGATTATTACAGCCCTTCCTCTTTCATTCCTTCACAAAGATATTAACAATTACTCATAAAACTTATTTAGTAGGCATTTAATGACAATCTTGGTAATGTGTTGGCTAAATTGTTCTTGCTACATACTAAAGACTCGAGATTCTTGTCGCTAATCGTACACACAAGTTGTTTGAACTATTTGGTGTGATAGTTAAAATTTTATTTCAAAATATTTTTTCTATTCACAACTTCGCTATTCTCGCTACATGATAAAAGAGCAAAGACTTTCATGGTTGAAGCCTCCTAACTTTGCTCACTCACAGATTAACTGTGTCATATAATCCTTCAAGGAAATTCAATTATTATGCTATTGCCATTTTTCAGTCTACGTCTAATTGCGTCTGCATATTTTCTACATGAATTGCATATTCATCCTGATGAAATGTATGTACACAATACTTATTTGTATTACTATGTGATCTTATCAAACTCAAATGAAACTAGGTACTTCCAAATAGATACAATATTATTACGTGTAGTCGACTACAAGACTAACTGTGCGTTTCTTCTTGTAAATTTTCCATTTCGTGCCTAATAATAAATATTGTCAAAGACAAAGACAAAATTAGCTAACAGTGACAGTAGTGCTGACTTTCGGAATGTAAATATTTATGACATACTTAATTTTATATCTCAAGAAAATCAAAGACGCCTTTATTTCTTAGTAATCACTTGCAGTAGTGACATTAAGTACTGGACAAATAATTTGATACTCTAAGATGAAATCAAAGATCATAAACAGTCTTGACTTAACACTATTTTCGATTAGGGCCTGTAACTCATAATTATTTTATCATATTATGTGTACTGAAACAGTAGAAATGGCATTGTATTCAAATACGATGCAGTGCTGACGTATTACATGATTTATTCGCAGCTAACAACTTACTTGTAGTTTACTTTTAGAACAAAGTACCTATGCATAATCAAAACAATTTCCCAGAACAGAAGTAATAGGATTCCAACACATATAAGTCATCTGTCGATTCTAAAAAAAAATGTTACGTGATGTCTCTACATAGGTTATGAGTCTCATGAGTCATATGAAAGATCAAATCTTCAGTTTTAATAAGCACCATTATGGGAAACGTTGTTGGTGTTTCATTTGTAGCCATTTTGGAGCATACATACATGAGTACATTGTGGAATAGTACCTGCGAATCTACTAGCTTACTGATGGCTACTGAAAATATCGGGATTTGTGAATAAAGAAAATCAACGCATTACTTTAGCTGTATTTAGGAATGCTTCTTGTACTCAATAATTTACTCATTATGAAATGGATTGCAGGCAGATTATTTTTATAGGTTTTCATACACCGAACTTGATACTTAATTTTGTTTAGAGATTTTGTAGTTATTGCTAAAATTTAATTGTATTCCGAGTCAGTGACCGAATCATGGTGATCTTGTTGCTTTAGAATAAGAAAATGCCAAGCTATAGCTGTGATTCTTCACACTCCTCTTAAAATGCATGTCAGCACTTTGTGCAGTGTGCTTGTAATTTTGTAACTAACTACATACAAGTAGATATGTGCATAAACACGAACTGGATCATTGAGAGAGGATTGTATAACATTTACTGTACTATAAGTATTACTATTCCTTTTTCTTCTATATGCGTTCAGTTTTCATTACCTTTTTTCATGGCTTAAGTCTCAAAGTTAATCTCATGAGACTACACTAAAACACACATACGGAAAGCTTAATCTTTGAACTGAAACTAAGACAGCAATAATTATTATCACAATCTGTGTCTCTAGAGATCTATTAAACTTAAAATAGAAGTGCATATTGGCGAATATGCACTCTGTAATAATAAAAGTAATTTATTGAGCTTTGCTGATGGTTGAAAGACGAGTCAGAGAAAATAACTTATTTATACAGGAAAAAATTCAGCAGTCCTACCTACTAAGTTCATGCTTTTCGTAGCATTGTCGCTAGCACTCAAACTACAAAGCTATATATACTTAACGTTAGTACACAAATTATGTTCTAAGACTCAACTCCCCCAGTTTATTTTTACATTGAAACAATATTTAACTTGAGATTTCGGACTTTCGTCTATTTCCTACTTTCCATGCATAAAAACTTGCAACTACACTAAGGAATTCATACATAAAAGTTATACCCACAGTAAACTATGAAACATGTATGAAAAACGTACCTTAAATGAAGAATTATAGATGAGACCAGTAAGTTGTACATGATTTACAGATGAGATGTGTAGATATCCTGTAAAGTGCAGGATGCTCAACGGATGAGACTCTTTAATTGATCTAGAAGTACAGATGAGATGAAAATGAGATTCTTCAGGGGATAAAGAGTGCTAGATATATGAAAACGGAAGTTATAAGAAAATCAACTAATGTTAGGAAATTATTCTATAATTTTTAGAGTACTATAATTGTGTATGTATAGTAGAATTCAAGTACACATTGTTTAAGAGAAATTAATGTATGTTTATCTAGTGGATTTTTTTAGGACGTGAGAAATTTTTCTGGAGAAAAGTTGTTTGGGGAAAGTTCTAAGTTGCTAAATACAAAGAGTGGAAAATTGTGGAAGTTATTGAAGTTAGTGTCGTACGAAGAGGGAAATTACAACTGGCAAAAATCCGAATAGTGTAATGACATTTTATAGAAAATGAAAAACCATTTTGGTCAGAGGCCGCCAATGACGGATTCCAATTTTCTCGTCACTCATACATAGAGCAAGATGCAGCTTCAACTTCAACCCTCTCATGGCACACTACATTTCCTAGGCTTTATAGAGAGTGGACTTAGTGGAGCGTTTGTTGCATCAAGTTGCATGAATACACTTTGTGTTTCTGCACATAATTGAATAGATTGAATGATGGAAATTACATTGTGTTGCTATCTTACCAACGCGCATAGCTAGGAGCAGATAGAGAGGTGATAAGCAATACTGAGTAATAAACCTGCATGTGCAGAATAATATCTGATTCTTAGGATGTAAGAATTCTTTTCTCCCTTTCATTAAGTCATAAACGAGTAAAAAACGAGAGTACCAAAGTAAAATTCTCAGCATACATTTCTAGTTTCAGCTTTTGATACCTTAGTCATCATTATAGATTACATCGCGCTTCTCTTTATTTGAAGAATTTAATGCACCGCACAGTACGCATATTGAAGAGCAACGCTAGAGTTACAATTGCGATGTACAAGATAAAATAGTTACTACAAATACGTGTTTAGTTTTCTTAGGGAGCTGCCTTAAAAATCACTAGTGATACACGCGAAGGTGCATTTTTGCTAGTTACTATTACTAATGAGAATGATCGTGCAAGAGAATTGAATTTGCAAACATTCAACTTTGTTTCTTTTATTACACTGAACTTCGGATATACTACATCATTCTTAAGTTGCATGTATTGTATTCTGTGTGCGATTCTTTGAAACTACTACTTTGTTGCTCTTTTTAGCTAAAACTGAAAGTGTATATACTCGTGCAAGAAATGCGAGAAAATTCAATGACTCTAATCATTTTAGTTACCTGTAATCTTTTGACACAGACTTCTTGAATCCTACAAGAAAAATAGACTCTGTGAAACTGGGTAAACGCTGTAAATCTCTTTCATTACTATTTTATTCGGCAGCATTTTTCATTCTCACCTCTCTGTCGTTAAGATATAAAACTTTTATAACTAATTTGA
>JAAAYG020033992.1:0-14648 GCA_009936455.2 Tomocerus minor
TGATTTTTTGCGATATTACATTTCAAAATCGGGTGCCCCAAACTGGAGATCTACTTTTTCTGCGTATTTTTTCCAAAGTCCTATACCTAGACCATTGTTGATCTATACTCTGCCAGGATTTTACTACAAGGGCAAGAAATAAAACCTACCACCACCGCGCGAAAACTAAAACGCCGTTGAATGTGTGCAGAGAGAGATGAGATGCTAACGAATGAACGGTGTTTGTATGATTTCTAGCTCTCCGTAGTAATATTAATTGGCGCATGTGCTGTCGATCGTCGAGGTACCCTTAAATAGTATAAATAGTATTTGTCTACTTCTGCTGCCAATTATGAATTTGATTGTTATGCTACAGTCGCATCTAATACACTTACAATAGAGAAAATTAACTAGCATTCTCAGCCAATGCGCAATGTTCGAATGTGTCCAAAACAAACTATGTGTCTTCATCATATAAACAAATGACATGCAGGGAAAAATGATTTTAACTCGTGTCAGGGCTAAAGTGAAAAAATTTAAAAAAACAACAAGAGAAAAGGATGGAGACTGAGAAATATCTCCGCATCTGTTTGGCGTAGATGATAAAAAGAGTTTGTAGAACACATTCTGTGGACACTTTACTTTCCATATAATATGCTAAAATGGAGTCCAAAAACTAATGGCAAGCCGTAACAGAAAGCTCGCCCTAGTACACAGCTTTACGGAAAATCACTAACAGAAGTAGTATTATTTCATGAAAAAATTTGGTAGAAGCAGTTTCTAATATTTTATACTAGCAAAAAGTAAAAGTTTAACGGAAGCAATATAAATTTTAATGTGTCTGGAAAGTAGAAGCAGTGTTTTTCTTTTTATACTGCAGGAAATTATAGATGTATCGAAGCTGTAAAATTTCTATAATTCATTTTAAGCTAGAAAAGTAGTTAACAATTAGTGGAAGCAATATAAAGTTTAAGATGTCCGAATAGTAGAAGCAGTGTTTCTATTTTTTATACTGCAGGAAATAAGGAATGCATAGAAGCGGTAAGATTTCTATAATTCACTTCAAGCTACCAAAATAGTTAACATTTAATGGAAGCAATCTAAATTTTAAGTTGTCCGAATAGTAGAAGCAGTGTTTTTCTTTTTATGCTGCAGGAAATTAGGGAAGCATAGAAGCGGTAAGATTTCCATAACAATTTGTTTCACCATTAAATTCAATACTTAGTAGAATCGGTATCAATATTTTTATACTACCTATCAAACAATTATTAGAAGCACAATAGATATTTTAATGTACATTTTTACAAGATGCCTTGATTACTACAATGGCTACCGTCTCTTCTCCCACGCCCATACAAACGAAGCAAAGCAAAATGTTCGCCTCATATCGGTCATTAGAAGCGAAAGTTGACCCTTTGCTTCCGATTTTCGATTCGAATGACGTCAAATCTTTCTCCGTTACCGTCTTTTCGGAAGCGAAGCGAGACAAAATTTTTTCAATCGCACACTCCGTAATGAAGCATTTGTGGTTTGTAGTAAAAATTAAGTGCACAATTCCAAGACTTGAACCCAGAAAAGAAGAACCCTGGAATATCGCAGGAAATATTATATTTCTAGCTGTCTGTACATACTATTTTTGTAATTTTTAGGTCGCCCTGGGAGAGCTTATGGAATCACACATTCTGTCCGTCCATACGACCGCCCGTTCGTACGTCCGTCTGTCCGTTAGCACGATAACTCTCGAACGCAATGACGGAGGTTGACCAAACTATGCATAAACATTGCATATGGGCCCGTGACGAACCCTATTCAAAACGGGCGCAATCGGTCCACTGGTTGCCGAGATAACGCGCGCTCACTTTTTGTTCATTTTGATAGTCAATGTATAAAAATGTACATTACAATATCTAATGTGCTTCAACTAATTTTTTGATAGGTAGTATAAAAATATTGATACCGCTTCTACTAAATATTGAGTTTTATAGTGAAACAAATTGTTATGGAAATCTTGACGCTTCTATGCATCTATAATTTCCTACAGTATAAAAAGAAAAATAGTGCTTCTACTATTCAGACACTTTATTATTGAAATTGCTTCCATTATTTACATTTAATTTAAAAGTGAAATCAGTAATTATGGAAAACTGCTTCTTTGCATTTATAATGTTCTTGCAATATTAAAATAAAAACATTGCTTTTACCATTCAATTATTATGTATATTTTACTGCTTATATCAAATGTGAACTACAGGTAATAGTTTAAAATATTAGGAACCGCTTCTATCAAATGTGAATTACGATATATAATTTAAAATATTAAAAACTGATTCATTTAGATAGAATATTATTGATAGGTAGGATATTTGGAATAGAAATTTTTGACCTCTACAGTGCAAATGAATTAAAAATTTTAGGAGCGCCCAAGAGTCGAACTCGAACTAAGATTATTGAAATCTTACCGCTCTTGCATGCATTCATAATTTTTTGTAATATAAAAAGAAAAACACTGCTTCTACTATTCGGACAATTTAAAATTTACATTGCTTCTAATAAATGTTAACAATTTTGGCAGCATAAAATGAATTATAGAAATCGTGCCGCTTCTATACATCTATAATTTCCTGTAGTATAAAAAGAAAAACACTGCTTCTACTGTTCGGACAACTTCAAAATATTGCATCCATTTAAATTTTACTTTTACTGGTACAAAATATTAGAAACTGATTCTATCAATTAAAAAAAACACTAGTTCCGGTAAAGCTGTGTACAGCTGTGTACAGGGCTCGCCCTACTAGGGCGAGCTTTCTGTTACGGCATGCTTTTAGTTTTAATATAACATTCCCTATACAACTCTTCTTTTCTGATAATCACTGATTACAATTTAACATACATGAGATATAAGAGACATAAAATGAAAATGAGGTGATGATGGTGAGGTGAGCTTATTAGTAATATTAATATTTTAAGTAATAAATTAAGACGATGCGATGTAAATGAAATAATAAATCATGATTTCGCTATAATTCCAATAAAAACTTTTTAACAACGAGCTAGTTTGTTTTCTAGTAGATGCGTTACAGCATAATCATAACTATAAACGAAATTATTGTGGGATTTTCTCATAGCTTGAAGGATTTTATCCATTCTTTCCTTTTTTGCCGACTCCACAGCCACCGCCGCGGCTGCTTTCCTCAGAGGGTTTGTGTCATAGTAAGATTCTGACGGTTTACATTCAGGTTCAGATTGTTTTCTTCTGTTGTAGTTGGGTTCGACAAGACCTTTATGAGCATTCAGGCCGCTGATGAGAGTAATTTGCTGTTGTCCTGCATTCACCTCTGTTACAACGTGAGTTCCGTAGGTGTCAAAGAAATCTAGCCATTTCTCATGATCAGCACAATTTTCATTGCCAAAGCGGTAATACGGCAGGCCGGACAAATCCTGTTCGAATTTCGGCTTCAGTTTGAATTGTGACAAATCCACCTTGACTTGGAAATAATTCCACTCCTCATAAGAACTGAAGGGACCACTAGCCCTCAAATTGTCCATGATGTTATAACCGGGTCGAACAGATCCTTCGTATTTTATAGGCTCACCATTGCTGGTCTCGAGGACAAGCAGTGATTTGTAAATTGAACCCAATCTTTCCTTCACGTATTCCGAATGAGTCTTAAACCTATAAAAACGAGCATATGTACATGGACGATCAAGTTTTGAAATAGAAGCTCCAACCGGCAACGAAATTGGTGAGTTTTCATTAATTGTGTAATTTTGGAAGGTGAGTACAAATGGTGATTCTGAAAGGACGGCATCTTTCAAGATGTGGTACCCTTGACCAATTACATTCTCATTCTCTGTGAAATCTGGAAAGGCTTTTGGACAAGGATCCTGCTGAATGTCTGCGGGAGAAACTGTTGGACAAGAGCAGGGGTCACAATTTGGAATTTCAGGACATGTTGGACAAGGATAACTCTCTTGACATTTCGGTGTCGGTGTAGCAGTCATTACCTCTGTCGGATAATAGTAAAAGGGGTTCTCGGTACTACTAGTAGTGGTGGTTGTTGTCAGCGGCGTAGTTGCTGTTGTCATCGGCGTAGTAGTTGTTGTCGTTGGAGCCCGTGTCGTGCCTTTTTTAGAAGGTCTTACGCGGACATAATCCAAAGTACCATTCAAAAGGTGATTCAAAGCGTTGCCTACATCGCGGCCAATTTCATCATTTACTAAACGAGCTATTGTGCTAATCGGAGTTAATTTCAAATTCATCTCGAGGATTCGGGGGTCTGATCGAACACTGTCTTTCCATTTGCGTAACAGCTTTTTCCTTTCTTGGCTAGGAAGTTCGTGAGCCTTAGCAAGTCGGGCATCGGGAGATCCGCCATAGAAAGAATGGGATATCTCAATCTTTCCGACTCCAAAGGGCAAGCGTTTGAAAGACAGTAAATTATCTTTAATTTCGGCGAGGAGGAGGACGCGGTTTTGTCTGAGATTTCTGTTGATGGAGTCCCCACTGGCCTTTCCTTCCATGTAGCCACCGCCGTAAGCTTCAGTCACGACGTGAGTTCCGTATTTGTTGAAAAAGGATTTCCACTCTTTCGGGGATTCCTTGTCGCTCTGGTTAAATGGAGTCAAATCGTTGACTGCAGTTTTGAATTCCTCGTCCAAAGGAGACGACTCAATCAGATCCAACTTGAAGTTTCGAAATTGTTTAATGGCACTGAGGGTGACGAAGGCATCGGAGTCTGGATTGATGTTATTGTAACTGAAGCGGACTGTTCCTACGAAAGCGCTGGAATTCACTGCATCTTGAACAGACAAATCCTTGAGACGAATGTCTTTGTAGTGTTCATACGACTGGAGCAATTCGAAGTTTTCCATTGTATTTTCGTCCTCCGTTTTGCAAATTAAATTGTCTGGGAAAGAATAGCCGATAGACGTCGGTTTGTACTCATTCACGACGAAAGGACTCATTGCAACGGTTTCATCCTTGAGCACATCGTATCCTTGTCCCACAATCGGCGGATGTATGTATTCTGGCTGTCGCAGATTGAAAGCATTCTGCACCAATGCCAACGATGCCATGTGGAATGGAAGTTTCTGAAATAATTCAACGGTTTTCACCGTCGTTTTGGGCAGATGATCTCGAGATGTGATGTTCAATCTTTGGAATGTAACTTGCACGATTTGGAGTATTGTCGGGTGGGTTTTCAAATTGTCATCTAGATTGTCATAGGCTGCTTGAAGTTGTCTTTTTATATCTGAGTCGAAGTCGATATCAATTTGCGAGAGTTTTATTGTTTCAGTCAAATCGTCTTTTTCCTCGTCTTCATTAGAAAGTTGAATGTAAGATTCATTTTGGGGAAGGTCATACTCCTCAGGGAGGTATTCTCCGGTGTTGGGCCGCCGAGTTGCGACATCAATTGCATTGGCACTGTCTTCTCTCTGATCTTTAAAAAGAGTTCATTAATTCAGATTGCGATTTTTATATTAGTATGTGTAAAATTGCTGTTAAAGTTAAATCTTATTACGTTGTCTCCTATTGAAGGAAATCATTATAAGACATATAATATTAACTATATACGTGGACTTAAGCTAATGAATCCTATTGACCTTTGAATGAAGGAAGTTTAATGCAGAGTATAAAGTCGGCATGCCGTAAAAAATTTTTTGTTGCCGCCTGCCGTAAATGCCGTAAATGCCGTAAATGCCGAAATGCCGTAAATACCGTAAATGCCACAAATATATTATGTATGTATGTATAATTTACATACATACATATATTTACGGCTTTTACGGCATTTACGGCATGCCGCAATTAAAAATCGTGCGGCATTTACGGCAATAAACGGCAGGCGGCATAGACGGCACACTCGACAATCTGGTTTAATGTGGTATTTGACTTGGGTCCTTACCTTCGATTGCTGTAGAAATACTACAACAGAGTTGTAGAAGAACAATAGAACAAACAAACTTCATCGGTGCGGGTTTTTAGAACTTTAATTGGACGGATTTCCACAATTTTGGAAATATATATTTACTTTTTCCCACTCCTAATGACTACATATAATAAGTAATAAATTAATTGCAATTCAAGAGACTATTTTAACATCAAATCCCATTTCATTGACAAAATGAAAATGATGTTCTCATAGTTGTTCAATTACAAGGCAGCTGTAATGAATGGTATTGCAGTGAATAAATGTTCAATATACAATTATTTTTAATTGATTTTAATTTAATATGAGAAGACACATTTATCATCTATCGAAATATTATGATAGACAACTACTTAAATACATTATGTAATTATTTATTGATTTTAAGTACAGGAGCTTCTACTTTTTAGAAATTCATGGAAATGCGACACCTTTAATACGTACTAGTAGCAGCACAAGGCACAAACAAACGGACATTCGCAAAATTCACAGAACAGTATTTCAGTAGATGTGGATACGTTATGGGAATTACCGGAATTAGCCGTCTGTCCGTCCATCCATTAGTACCATAGCTCACGAACGAGCGGTCAGATTTTGAATATGTGTCCTTTGGGTCCCAACGGAGAGCTGCATAGAAAATGTGTTCAATAGATTGACCTGATGGCTAAGGTATAATCCCACGGTTTTTTCCTTGAATCAATACTCATTTTACGGACGACATTCCAAATGTCTTTTTCGTTGTAAATCGTTTCAATAGTGACCGCTACTTATTCCCAGTCATCTTAGCCACGGTTTATTTTGTTTTGATTATATTTATAATTATAAAGTCCCGTTTTTGTTAATGTATAATATTCGTGTATTATCAAGAATAATAACATGATAAATAGATACTTAGAAATTAGTGTCAAAAGTGTCAATGCCACTACGGAATATGCTTCATTAGCGTCATGAGATTACAGATTACCAAGAAAGAAGAACTCGGAAAGCAACAGTTCAGTTCTTCAGAATCAGAGTTCAAGGAAATATTTATTTGATTACTCATTACTGTCATTCATTATCATTACTCTGAAATGCTTTTGGGCCTAGTCGGAAGACAGTGAAGTGGGGTAGAGTCGATTGCTGCTTGTTTTTTTTTTACATTGCACAGAGTTTTCATTTCATTTAAAAACGCTCGTTAATCGGAGAACGATTTTCTCGTTAAAATTATCACAAGATTTAGGCAACATGCCCACGTAACTTAATTCCTTGATATGCGTCCTTGCACCTAAGGTTTCCTAACCCAAAGTTATTGATTGGTATTTTTAGGTGCACTATGGTATAAACTCTCAGTTTTTCTTGCGAAATGTTAATTAACTGGAGGTGTAATGTGGATAGTCTTCATTTGTTACCACAAAATGTCAAAAATGAAAATAAATATATATAAATTAATAAAATTATAAATACACACCCGAACGATTAATTGCATAAACATACCCAAGACTAAAGGGGCCGATTTATTATGACATTGTTGTTATCCTTCCTTTATCAATTCAAAAGTATTTTAGCATATCTTTTTGGTTTTCTCCAGCGCTTCAGGGAAAGAACTATGGGGGAATGGTCATGGGCCACCCTGTACTATGTAATTGGTTTGTGTGGCTTTAGGTCGTACGCGTAGCTCTATGATTTATTTTGAGTTAGTTGGAAATGTGCTTAAAACTATGCAATTACTCACTCTCATCTCATCTTTCCTATTTGTATGTCATTTATTTGCAGTATGTTCCTAGCTATAACTGTACAGATGTCATTCATTAATTATTAACAAAAAGTCAATTGATAGCGTTCATGTTTTGAAATCAAATAATCTTTCATATCGATATTAAGTGGTTTCAGGTGATATTCAACTGTGTCAAAATTGGAAATTTATTATTTCCAACTTCAAAGGATATGTATATTAAACTACTTCTGCTGTTTCTCTGGTCATTTCATTGCATAGAATGCATCATCACAGGTAAGAAGTAACACTATATGTATATACAATATATAATATATACACATGGCAGTATTCAGTACTCAGTTTCGAGGGGGGGGGGGTATCAAAGCCAAACACGTTTTATTACAATATTTTTGAACGCTCCAATTCGCGGTTTTAGCCCAATAATTGATAAAATATTTCTCATTTCGCGAGTAGCGCGGAAAATTTTGCGTATTTTTCCAAAATTCTTTTCTTTTTCTCGGATTTCAGGGGGGGGGGGCATTTGCCCCGTATGCCACCCCCTCAATACGGCCATGTATATAAATATAATCCTAAATACTGAATGCATGGTCTCATTTATTTTTGGTCAGTATATGGGTAATAGCATGTCGGTACTTATTCTAATTTAGATTCCTCCGGACCAAGATCCAACGATACATCTGTACTTGTGATGGGACTCAGTGGCTCTGGCATATTTGCAACAGTAATTCATACTTTTAACTCTCAGCTAATACATGTAGATTTCCAAATGGTACATATCCGATCGCCGAATGGTACATATCCGATCTCCGAATGGAACATATCCGATCTCCGAATGGAACATATTCGATTTCCGAATATTAAATATCCGATATCCGAATGGTAAATATCCGATATCCGAATGGTAAATATCCGATATCCGAATGGTACATATCCGAATCCGAATACAGAGGTTACAATATATACGAATGCTCGAAACCCATGTTTTTAGAGGTGGGAACGGTACTATGTTACTAGATGTCGATTTGTTAGGATATGTTCGGGAAATTTTGTGGGTCCGAATGGACTGACGGACGGACAGAATGTGTGATTCTATAAGCTCTCCGAAGGCGAACTAAAACATGGCTTCCGAGCATTCGAATATGTAACCTCATCTGCATTCGGATATGTACATTCGGAAATTGGGTATGTATATACCATTCGGATATCGGAAATGTACCATTCGGAAATCGGGTAGGTACCATTCGGATATCGCAAATGTATTATTACCCCCTGTAGAGCTTGTATATGTTTCAATGACTAGCACTCTTACTTCTATCTAACGCAGGATTTTATATTATTAGCATTAGGAATGGTTAATCGTTTTTATGAAATATTTTTAAATGCAGTTATTTAAGATAATTTTAAATTAAATCCGATTTCAACTGACAGGTTGAAAAATTGGTGAACGGCAATATTGAGAAAACAAGAGCTTCGATTTCTACAGTCACAGAATACAGTTGGCAAATCTTACAAAGCAGCAGCGACGGCGATACTTTTAATGCTACAGTGCGAATTGCCAGTTGTCCTGGTTTAGTGATTGGAAAGAGTACAGAGTACGATGCGAGAACTTTGGAAACAATTAAAGAGTACACTCAGAGTCCTTCCGGTCTAAACAAAGGATTCCCTTCAATTGTGATTGTCGTCTCTCGATTCGACGACACTCGACCAGGTGGAATCAATTCCAACTTTGTCCGGATGTTGAAGAGTGTTGAACTTCTTAAAGAGTTTTTGAGTCCTGAAAATCTTCCGTCGAACATCATTTTCCATTTTACTCATTTGATGGGCAGAACGAGGACGGAGACACGAAGGCCCAACACAATTATCGAGAATTTCAAAAGAAACATCCGGCAATACACTACGTTCCCAGAACCAATCACTGTTACAATCGGAGAAAACCTTCCCGACGAGTATGACCTACCTCGAAATGGATCTTACATTCTGCTTCCGAACAAAGAACTTTATCCTAAGAATTTAGTGGATCAAATGAAATCAATACTCTTAGCCCGAGGGGATCATTCTGCAAGGAATATCATCGAAACTGCCTTTGAAAATCCATTGAACAGCCAACCACCATCAGTAAAGACATTTTCCACAGATGATATCACTCAAACACAGGAGACAAACAAATTTACGGAAACATTAAAGCGTTCGCAATTTGAAATCGACTCAGACTCAGATATAAATAAACAACTTCAAGAAACCTATAACAAGCTGGACAAAGATTTGAAAACCCATCCGACAATACTCCAAATCGTGCAAGTTACATTCCAAAGATTGAACATCACATCTCGAGATCATTTGCCCAAAACGACGGTGAAAACCGTTGAATTATTTCAGAGACTTCCATTCCACATGGCATCGTTGGCGTTGGTGCAGGATGCTTTCAATTTGCGACAGCCAGAATTCATACATCCGCCGATTGTGGGACAAGGATACGATGTGCACAAGGATGAAACCGTTGCAATGAGTCCTTTCGTTATGAACGCATACAAACCGACGTCAATTGGCTACTCTTTCCCAGACAATTTAATTTGCAAAACGGAGGACGAAAATACAATGGAAAACTTCCAATTGCTCCAGTCGTATGAACACTACAAAGAGATTCGTCTCCAGGATTTGTCTGCTCAAGATGCAGTGAATTCAAGCGCTTTCGTAGGAACAGTCCGCTCCAGTTATAATAACATCAATCCAGACTCCGACGCCTTCGTCACCCTCAGTGCCATTAAACAAATTCGAAACTTCAAGTTGGATCTGATTGAGTCGTCTCCTTTGGACGAGGAATTCAAAACTGCAGTCAACGATTTGACTCCATTTAACCAGAGCGACAAGGAATCCCCGAAAGAGTGGAAATCCTTTTTCAACAAATACGGAACTCACGTCGTGACTGAAGCTTACGGCGGTGGCTACATGGAAGGAAAGGCCAGTGGGGAGTCCATCAACAGAAATCTCAGACAAAACCGCGTCCTTGTCGAAATTAAAGATAATTTACTGTCTTTCAACGTTTTGCCTCATGAAGTCAACGAAGGAAAGATTGAGATATCCCATTCTTTCTATGGCGGAGCGGCGGACGCCCGACTTGCAGACGCTCACATACTTCCTCTCGTAGAAAGAGAAAATCTTTTGAAGGCATGGAAAGACAGTGTTCGATCAGACCCCCGAATCCTCGAGATGAATTTGAAATTAACTCCGATTAGCACAATAGCTCGTTTAGTAAATGATGAAATTGGCCGCGATGTAGGAAACGCTTTGAATCACCTTTTGAATGGTACTTTGATTTACGTTCGTGTAAGACCTTCTAAAAATGCCACAAAAACTACATTTAAAACAAGAACCAAGACTACGACCACAAAACCATCTTCCAAAATCCGATTTCCTAACAACACAACACAGCATTCGCGAGTTGGCATCGACTCCGACTCAGAAATAGAGCATCATCCTCCAGCAGCATATAACAATTTGAACGAAGATTTGAAAAATAGTAACAACAGTAAACAGACAGCAAGTACGGTTGTGCATAAATTGGAGCCATTGGATTGCTCCGATGTTCCCTCTTGTATAGATTGTCCTGAAATTCAAACTTGTCCAACTTGCCCGCAGTGTCCGTTTTCTAAAAGTTCGTCGAGAGAAAACTGTCTATCCGGGAAACCAGCTGATAATGACGGAAATGTTTTGGGGCAAAGCTTCCATATTTTTAAAGATTCCATTTTGCCATCTTCCCCTTATAAAATTAGCAAAGACCCACAATCAGGAGAACCAGGACCCCAAGTGCCTGTTGGATTTACCGTTAAGAAAATGAAAAATCCCTGTAAACAAGAAACTTCTGCAACATTAAGCAGCCAGGAATATATCGCTGTTTTATTGAAAAGTGGGGGAATAGTTATTCCGAATGCCAACGAAGCTTTCAAAACAGTAGAAATCCCCGGTAAGCCCAGGGCTGGCTACAATATCATCGGGACCGGGACAAAGACTAAGCGAGTTTATAAGGAGATGCGCTATTTCGAAGTACAAGCAAATAAGTCGGGTCTTATTCTTGATGACGCCTTTGTCACTCAAGTAGAGAACTTGTCGAGTTATTCTAAATATCCTAAAGATTGCTCAGTGAGGAAGACATGGCTGGATTTTTTTAAAAACTATGGCACTCATGTGATATTCGGAGGATATGTCGGAAAATTTAAAGATATTACTATAATTCCTGGCAAATTAGCATTAAAAACAGTCAACGCAAAAGATGAATGCGAACAAATACCACAGAATAAGCTTGAAAAGTTCAAAGGTGATTACTCCTCCGCTACTGTATCAATTCACTCTGCCAAATTGGAAAAGCTAAAAGATATTGTTTCCATTACTAATAATTTGACTCACGATTACGATATGGCAGTTGAAGATCTTGTTTTAGGAAAACTCAAATATTGTGACTGAGAATTTCGCTCTAATCTTTTACACCGGTTGCGGTTATCAGGTCTCTTCTAACATCCATGAAATTGCCAATTGCTACCCATTTTTTACCCACTCTCCATTTCCCAACCCTAGACCTGGACAATCCGTTGAGAGTTTAATATAATATTATAACTAAGGAATGTCAATGTTTTCTATCCTCTCAATTTCTTACCCTCTGATCATGGCCGTATTTAGAACTCCATTTCGGGTGGGGCAAAGCCAAACAGATTTTATTAAAAAATATTTATGGTATATATATCAATTCGCCCGAAAATTAATGAATAGTTTCTCATTTCGCGCAATCGCGGAAAATTTTGCGCATTTTTTTTAAACTTCTCTTTTTCTCGACATTTTGGGAGGGGGCAATTCCCCGGTATGCGTCCCCCTCAATGGCCATGCCTCTGATAACAAATACAACTTATGTTCCCTCACAAAGTTATAGTCTATTGTTGGTAATTTTCATCTCTGAATCGCAAATATAACTGCCTTTTTGATAAAATAAAAATGAAACTGGAAAATTACAGCTTGCTAAAAGAAAACTTTGAATATAAGAATAAAGTACTGCTCCAGTACTGTAATTCAAACGAATCTTCATATTCCAACTAACATTTACATTTTGCATCCCTTTCTATTTCATTATAGGCATATTAGATGCATACCATGAAGTCGGGCCATCAATATTTGTTATACTACGTTTGCAATTATAATTAGACAGAATTAATCATACTAATCAAGAACTACTAAACCATAGTAAACGGATATAATAAAGTGGCGGAAATTCCGCTACAGAAGAGGTAAGACAAAACTGTACAAAAGGTTGTCTGTCATGTATTCTTCCGTCTAAAAGCCATAGCATACGGCAGCATAATGCAGCAAGATATTAATACTGGAAAAACCCTCGTCTCATCTTATACCGTTTGCACATTATATGTTTCCGAAACTGAGGCAATACTAATGTGCACCCTCAAATGTAGCTGCTGATGGAAATGCTAATCAAATCAGTATCCTTATCCGAAAATATGGGCTGATATCCAGAGTGCTAAGGATTTTTTCCAAAAGAAGGGAGAAGCAATACAGTATAAAATAGAATAACTGTGAGAAAATTATATTTCAATTAATCAGAACAAAATCCTACAACTATTACAATATCTTCAACAATGACAATGCTGTAGATTTTGGGGGCAAGGATACTTCAGATAAATTGTACAGTATCCATCAGAAATGTAATGTGATTCTATTTTAGTATGTTATAATGGAAAAATCAAAAAGGTTACTCGATGCGATAATGTTAATTTTTGGCGTTAGAAATTGTTCTTGATAAAGTCAGTGCTTGGTAATTTTACGTAAAATTTTATTTCGAAGCTGAGAAAACGCTTGAATGAATGCTCTCCTTGTCAAGAGCCCAAATGCGTCTCCATAATCACAGTAACCATACCGCAGACCAAACTCAAAACCAAACTGCTGAAACCTCCGCTCACTAGCGCTCGCGTTGGCAACACACTCTATGCATATCAGCAATGCATAAACACTGCATTGCTGATATGTATATGCATATTATGAAAGGCCAGCGAGTATGACATTGATTACATGCATTTTGTAGTCTCCGTTGACATCCCATTACTCCCAAACGGGTGTTCCGATTCCGATTTATCTCATCTTCGACCTCATCCTTACATTTTACCTTTAAAAGATTCTCAGAAAGTTTGAACGAATTGTCTCTTTTCGTTTTTGAGTTATCGTGCCCACAAACAGACGGACAAACGGACATAAGTGACGTTCTTATAAAGTAGCCATTCCGCTGCTTAAAATTGTTGCTTGAGTGAAGTGTAGGATGCCCCGTGTAAAAATCAGTAAATCTCTTTCCTCTTGTATTCTTTTTAGTGTTCGATGAGTTCGATCATATTATGTGGCTGCAGCCACACGTGTACACTCAACTTGACAATCATAGTACAGCAGTGCAGCAGCAGTTGAGTGGCCTAATCAATTTCAAATTTAAAAAATAACGGCTCATAAACACCGGTCAGCACGGCTCATAAACATCAGTAATTAAGGTAACTTAACAACTTTTTATGTAACAATGTAACATGTAATCATATCACTATTACACCTCACTACACTATTTTTATCTCTCTCCTTACAGTTTTGTAAGAATGGATCAGATAATTAAGTTTCCAATCCATGGAATTTGCACCAAAAAGGTTTCCTACTCTTTACATGTTAAACTTGTCGCAGAACTTTTCTATGAACTCCTGCAATATTTGTCCGATTTTAATGAGAATCACACCAATATAATCCTAGAAACATTGTCTACATTTTCTATAAAAAAAATTAGAATAAATTGTTGCTCTACTTAAAAAAAATAATTAGCGTATGTTCGATAAATTTTAACATTTCATTACTTTAATATTTTTTAAACAAGACCCGAAGTTTTTTTTTATAGAAAATGTAGATAATGTTTCTAGGATTATATTATATTGGTGTGATTCTCATTAAAATCGGACAAATATTCCAGGAGTTCATAGAATAGTTCTGGAGGAAGTTCTTTAAAA
>JAAAYG020034003.1:0-14648 GCA_009936455.2 Tomocerus minor
GCATTTTTTTTCCCACTTTTCCCACTGGGAAATTGGGAAGCTTCCCACTTTTCAATTTCCCAGTCGAAATCATGGTTGTAGTGTGGAGGGTGGTTAGCGAGTGTTTGTCTTGGTAAACAGGATTGTATGTAGTAGTAATAGTGTAGTAGTGAGGCTAAGGATGAAGTATGTGGAGCGGGAGAGTTGATATAATAGCGGGATGTGATTAATATATGTGAAGAGGTTGGGGAGAGAGAACGTGGTCGAGTTTCAGAGTGGAAGTGAAAGTGTTAGCGGGTGAAAGTTGATACGATCGTGAGTTTCATCACGATGTCAGGGTGCAGAGGCAATGGCAGTACGAGTCAGAGGAAAGTAAACCTCATGGAAAGAGTGGGAGAGGAGGCGGAATATGTAGCCGACTCTTTTCCACACAACACACACACACACAGCCCAACTCAACTACCTAACTACGTAGTCACATACTAAAAGATCTGTGTGCCATTAGTATTGATGTGCTTTGGAGTTAACTGCATTGTAGTTTTGCCGAGTTGTATTCTGCTAGCATTGTTCTCTCTCTCTCTTTGCTTCTTGCTCTGCTGGGGGAGGGTCGGGCATATAAGGCTATTAATACTGCGACGCTATAGCTGCATTATACATTATGGTGGGAGTCTGTAAAGACTCTTCTTCTTCTCCAGTCAACTGGAGCAGTGACTGCGAGTGGAGAGCTGGAGATGTTGGTTCGTGGCCCGTGTATTTAGTGAGGACTAGAGTAAGAAGGGCCTTGGGATAGTTGCGCCACCGAAAAGCATCATACGAGAATATAATGCACACAACATGCCTCCCCCTTGAACTCCTACGGTTATAGCTATAAGTGTGATATGAATGGTAGGCACTGCTCTGTTTTTCTATCCTCTCTTGCTGGATATTTTATTGAGCTGCCTCACTGCTAAAGACAGAAACAGAGAAGGAATAGTCCACACTCCAAGGAGGATGCATTGTTTTTCCTGTTTTGTTTTCTCTCTCTCTCTCTCTCCACCGCTCCTGACTCCAGTCTGAAATTCTTGAGTTGCCCAACTTTCGCCGACAAAATCTCAAATGTCCAATAAAATTTACTCTAGTACACATCAAACCGTGGAGCCTCCTTTATTTTTGATGCACTTCTCATGTGCGACCTCTTATTGTGCTTTACTCCCAACATTTTTTACCCTTTAGTCTCAACTGTAATCAGTTACTCTCGACTTGACTATTCGACCTTATCCACCTCACCTGTTCCTCACCCTCTGCCCCCGGACACGGATTACGTCTCCTAGAACCAGGACACCAGTCTCCTCCCTACTTAACTCCCTATCCGCACTCCCTACCCGTAACTCTCGCAATGTAACACACTTCGCCACTGATTCTCAGAAAATACTCAGCTCTGGATACTTTCCTTTCTGATTTCTCCATCAATAGTATTTACTTGGAAACTTCTCCGCTCTGCGGTTCCCAAGACCTTTCCCTTTCTTCCCATATTTTACTTTACTCCGTTATAAGCACTTACTTTCATTGCGGCTCTCTCTCTCTCTCTCTCTCTGACTATTCAACATATATTCCACATTCTTCGTCTCAGTGTCCTCAGGTCTTCCAAAAGTATTTCCAAGACCTTCCTAATCTCTAATGTATCAATCCCAGATAACCTTAGCTCAATGCTCTCTGTTAATACAGACGCCATTAGTTTGCCTTAGTGCACATTTTCTCATCCCAAATAAAATAATAGAAGTTTTTTTCACCTTCTAAAAGCTGTGACAAGTGTCAACTAGCAAATAAGAAATATTGACTCCCTGGATTTTTTTCCAAGAAAAATTAAATATTGCACACACTTTACGTTTGATTTCTAAGCAGAACAATTCTTGTAAATTCAAAATTAATTGCAAGTGCAGTTAGAAAATAATCCTCAAAATGCCACGTTGAGAATCCCACTATGGTTTTTCACGTCTTGCATATTTTAAAATATTATAGCTATATGAAAGAGATTATAAGTACAGAAATCTGCATAGATAGGTATGTATCGTCGAAGTAGTTAGATAGGTATAGTGAAAGTACCTAGAGAAAATAGTTTTCCCTTCTCCTGTATTTGCCACACTTTGAATTAAATAAGTTACGTTGGTTGACTTTCATTATTATATTTCTCCTGCTCGTTTCTAACTAATCTTAAGTATAAAAACTTTTGTTTTTCCCGTGAAGCAGAGCTCTGGTCTATGCAGCATGTCTCTATGAATGTGGTGGGGGGTTATAGTTAGTGTATATAGAGGTTAAGGCCTTGTAAATATATTAAATATAGCGGGTGCCAAAAGATGTAGGCTTTCAGCTCTTAAGTTTCATATGTGTGTTTCGTAAAGTCTACGTTACTATGTGAGTGAATGAGTGGGATCTATACAGGAGAAAGTGGAGTCGGCATTCGTGAAAATTTCTTTGCTTGAGTCTTGAGTGAGTGTAGAGAGTGTTGGTGGATATTGTATGTTTTCTGTATTTATTTCAGCCTTCCCTTCTTCTCCCGACTCCTTTTTGACGGAGAGAGAGAGAGCATATCAGCTCTTTATTTCTTTGCTCACGCCAAGTTAAAACTGGGAGTTAGGAAAATCATATTCCCTCACACCGTATTTTTTAAATAGAGTAACTAGGCTCTATGAAATAAAATGAAGGATCTTGGTTGTTTTCTTTTGTCGCTGAATGAATAAACTCTTTCTACATTTGTTCTTAGATGAGCATGGAACAAGTTCTTTATTTTCCATTCATGCACTCTGCCCGCTTTCTTTTGCAAATGATCAATGTATGTATCTATAAGGGTGGTTGGTTCTTCTGTAGTAGGTGACTGTATATCTAAATATATTTTTAGCTCGGAATTATTCTCTAATCTTCCGTTTCCATAAGCCATAGCTTTTTATTTTCTTATAAATGTATCTTCATTCGTTTAGCAGTCAGTCAATAGGTGAAAACAATATTTTAACAGAAGGCTTCGTCTTGTAAGTAAATTGTGTCGGGGCAGATGGGCCTAGGCTCCTTTGAAATTTTCCTAAATAATATAATCTCCTTTTTATGTAGTGTAGAGGGAGGCCGTTATTGTAGTATAATATTCTCGGCTCTTTGGAAATTCTATGCCTTTTGTAGTGTTTACTATGGAGAAAAAATGCTAATGGGGCTTTGATGTGTTTGACTGACGGAGTTCAAGTGCGCTTTATCCACTTGACTACCTTTATGAAGTATTCTCCAATGAATAGGCCTTGTTTCATAACTTCAGCACATTACCAAACTTTCTTTCCTATGTCTTTTGGAATATTTTTGAGGAGAGAGAGAGAGAGAGAGAGGGAAGTTGCTGGAGCAGGCGGCAACATTTTTATTCCTCTCCTCCATTTTGTGTACGAGATTTTTAATGAGAAGTATAACGTTTAGATCCTTGTTCAACGTGTTTTAAAATGGAAGAAGGGAAGAATTCTAAATGACCAGTCTATTTCCAAAGCTCTCTTCCAAATGAAAAGACGTAGGAGCATTTACCTTAGGAAAGATAAGTCCTAAGAGTTGACTTAAGGCTTCTTTAATTGGAAGTCGTAAAGGCATACTGTTGGCTGGCATGCTGAATTGTAATCGTACGCCCATTTCAACTCCGCACCAAAGAAATGCAAAGATAGGCCCTTTCCACCATATAATGTCCAACCCTGGCTCTCTGTTTTCCCTCTCTGCCTCCACTCGTAAATATGAATGCAGATAGATAGACAATAGACAAATTGGAAGCCTACAATTACATTACACTGCACCCTTACACCTAATTCCTCTTCATCTCTCTCTCTCTCTCGCTTTCTCCTTTCTCTCATTCCCCGCTACACCATTGTATTGAGAATTTGGAGAAAACTTTCATTTACAATTTCCATTTAAAACTACGTGCTGAAATGAGCTCTTAGCTCCATTTAGCATACAATTCCACTACAGATCCCGAGGAGTGAGAAGCAATGATGCGAATGCTCCAATTCTACCCCAAGAATGAAAATCCGCTAATAATTGGAGAAAGATAAGAGCAACTTAATGAGGACTGATTTCCATGCTAATTGCCCGATCGTGTTCTTCTGCATTATGAGATTGCCAATTCCAACTCCTTTTTTCAAACCCTAACGACACCTTCTCTAAATTTTCAAACCTGTTCGACAAAACAGAAATCATCATTGCTGACTTTAAAACTTGACAACTTTTCTCAGAATATATAAGAAGGCCTTATTGAGATCTGATCTAATTAATGTTACATCTCTTAGTCATAATATATAATTTATCCAACTTGTGAGTCATTGGATCACACACAAACACATTTATATTCCCCAGACAAAAATATCCTGAGGAAACAAGAGGAAACAAAAATTAAAATATTAATTTATAAATGAATTTTCACGTAAAATTCGGAATATTTTGAAAAAAAACTACAATTCCAATAATGGTATTGGGAAATATGGTGGAACAATATTATTCAGTGTGTTGTTAAACAGAAATCCATAAGACCCGCAATAAAGCTGACAATTCATAGATTTTTAATGTAGCGAGCTTTATCATTAATGGTAGAAAGGGCTATGGAAACCTAAAGATATGGCGTGTAGTTTTGAGAAGAAGAGATAATTGTCTTTATGTTTGTTCTGATGACCGTGGTGCTTTACCTGACTGTGTTGATGGAGGAATGGAGTGAGTGGTCGTGCATAGAAAATCCGGGTTAGTTCTGTGGGGATCCTTATTCTATTAGAAAAAGTAGTATGGGAGTGAGGTGCATTTCCACCATCTCTTTTTTTATTCCTGCTAGCACAAATGGCATAATGCGTATCGAGTAGTGTTTTATTGCAGAGCAGTAATGAATTTATTATCGGTTTTTGTTAATGTCGGTGCGTAAACTGGCGTAAAGTGCAGCAGGAGTCTCAAGTAGCGATGAGGATCTCTCTAACTCAAGCTGGGAGCAGGCTCTGAGGCAAGTCTCGTGAATTCCAGAGCTATTTTATGTATGGAGTTGGTCGGTGATAGTGCCAGTTAGACAGAGTTTTATGTACTGGCTAATATATGTACCTATGCTGTGTAACCTTTCTCCAATGCTGACTGGCTAGCTCAGTCTGCCTTCTGTTGCTGTAATTTGCGAAGAGTCCTTCCCTGCCACTTGCAGTGCAATTGTGCTGGAATTTCTGGAATATGGTGGAAAAATGTGAATGTCTACAAAGTCTGATGCTGGGAATCGCTCTCGTTTTCTTACTTAGCATTGTTAGCTCCTTTTCAATTGGGTTTTTGTCTGAGCAATACATTGGATGTGATCCATCGTCCGTTGACTTGGACGAATTCGTTAAGAGCAGAGTAATCTGCCTGGGTTGACTGTGACGAACACTTTCTCCACACCCCGCCCTCCACCAACATTAACAGCCTCAAATCCGTAGCTTATGCTCCCCGAGAAAATGCTGAAATTGATGTCTGAACAACTCGTGCATCGTTCCCTTTTGTTTTCTCATTGAGTTCAACAGATCCCGTCCTTCTTAACACTGTAGCCTTCTTCTGTGCAAATGAACAGAGATCAGCGGGAGTAGTGTGCACTGCGGAGGAATGTCAGTCCTGGCTCATGCCACCACTTTCTCCGCTCCTACTCTATCCATCATGCGACGACGACTATAAACATCCATCCCATATACACACGACTCCCTTACGACTATAGGAGCAGTCGACGGAGATCCCTATCACAGAGGACTACAAACAAAAGATACATCGTGTGCTCAGGTCTCTACAGTTAACTTTGCGGCACTAGCGCGGAATTTATGTTATTTCCTACCTTCATGATTATGTGTACAAATGAGAGAATGAGGTTGTGTAATGGAATTATATAGTCCGTTCTGCATGCACTTCTTCCACGGGCTAATTGAAACCTTCTAGTCTTTCATAAAGAATGACATAAGTCAGGGCGGATCCTGACAACCGCTTTCACCAATACCATTTGTTTGTTAATTTTGCATTAGGATGTGCATTAATATTAGTGGCTTCGTGCTTCACGCCGGATATTTGATTAATACTGAATATTAACATCCTCATTATACCGTTACACCATTTCCCTCCAAACTATCACTCTAATTTCCATCGTTTTTTAGCGTGCCATCCTTATAAACCAATTTTTATTATGAAAACACGTAATTGGAAAAATTCCATAGTAGGGGCATTCACTTTGAACGAGAATTGGTAACGAATTGTTAGTTTTTTAATTACAATGTGCATTGACTTGTGCATTTAGCTCCTCAGTAGCTCAGATCTTGAGAAACGTCTTGTTTTGTGGCTAGAGAAGCAAGTGGTGCAGTTGTCCAAGTGACAATGTGAGTTTGATATGAAAAAAGAGTAGCTGGTGCAGACTAGTGTTGAGTGGCTGAGTCACAGTTGGGGTTAAATGTTATTTACGATTGGAAAATTTTGAGAACTCATTGTGATGACACCAGATGTTGTGTCGTGACAGAAAAAATGTTTTTAATTAAAGAAATGGCCACTGGTGTCGGAAGTGAAGAGTCCGTCGGGTGGTGGTGTGTGCTAAATGTGAATGTAGTAGTATGTGTATGCCGAAGGCGTGTCTCTCTCTCTCTCTCTCTCTACTCTGGAGGACACAGAGTGTGCAAAGTATTTGCTAGTGATAGCTTATCTATCTTTTAAGATTAGCTGTGGAAAAAAGCATTATTGTGTGGAGCCGGGTAGGAGGAAGCGAGAGAGGGAGATCATAACATAACGTGTGGCATAATGTTTATCTTGTAAAGTCGTCTCTGTGATGTAGTTGGTAGTAAAATAAGGAAAACAACTGGGCGAAGAAGGTACTGACTGTGTGCATGTGCATATCTAGGCTGGGAGCTGTATTAGTCATAATGGAGAATGTTTTGTGGAGCCAAGTGCTTAGTTTGTACTGTAAGTAGGTAGTAGAGGCCGGAGTAAGTGTGAGATAGTGGAAGGAATGATAATATAATATAATTTATACGAGTAACGAAGCTTAGAAGACAGTTTGAGTATGTGAAGTATGTCATACGTAGAGCGGAGCACTTGTTCTTCATGGATGGATATACAAGTCGTTGAATTGTCGTTGAGCAGACTGTGTGTGTGTGTGCAATGGAAGGAATTGCTGGCTGTTACTTGAGTTGTCTTGACTTCACTCGCCTCTCCACTCAGATAGAAAAGGGAGAAAGTGCCGAGATGATGATCATGTGCTGTCCCATTTCATTCTCCCCTTGACAATTATATCCAAGGGATCCAGCTACTTGCACCAAGGGAGAGCCAAGGCTTGGCAACAAACTCAGTCGTCGAAGAAGAAGGGTTATGTTTGGCTGTGCACAGTCAGCTTGTGCAATTCTTTCGTCGACTGCTCCATATACAGAGTGGAGACATAGAGAGAGAGAGAGAGAGACACACACACACAGAGTCGTGGTATTAGAGTAGGGGAGGATGGTTAAGACGGCAATGAGCCTTCAGCTCGCATCTTGCTAAGAATAATGTAGGTAATGTTGCTTCCTTTAATCATATTGAATGATCATACCGTGTTGAAGTCATGGGAAATTTTCTATGCTCTCATGTCTTTGAAATCCTTTCGGAAAGGTCCTAGGAGATTTGCTGTCATGAATTTTGTAATAATAACCCCGTCTCATCTTCTGCATGAAAACGGATATTGGTGAAATATTAACGAATCTGTATTAACATGCAAAGTGTAGCAAAGTACGTTCTCGTGCAAGAGACACGCTTGGTTATAGCCCTCTCGCTCTCCATACCTAACACTCGCCTTTCTACTATCAACTATAAACACGGCCATACCTGTGTATCACTATTATTGTATTACAGTTAGCAAATGCGGCTATTGTAGGATGAGATAGGGCTACGGCCATTTTAGTGCCGTCTAGCCTTGCATAGCTACAGTCCTTCCCTTCCACCCTCATATCCTTCATGCTATAGTGATTATAAACGCCATTTTGCATCCTAGTTATTACATCTATATATAAAGAGGACTAACTACTATCTGCCCGGCTACACTTATCTCCCATCACTATTATTATATTGTTCCTGCAATAGCTTTCCTCTGCAATCCGTACATATATGTAGATAAGATGCGAGATTCTTTAGTACGTACTTAGGAGAGTAGAAATAACATGTAGCTCTGTAGTTAGGAGAAAGAGAGAGAGAGAGAGATTCGTAGGAGAGAGGACGGCGAAGTCTGCAGTTGGATTACTGTGTAAGCATTAGCTACATATGTATGTATTCCATTTATCTATGCCCTTTCTAAGCAGCTCGGAATTTGTATAACTAAAATTGTAGTCCGCAGTTTATTGGCTTCATTTTTCCACTGCATAGTCTTCCACTGTTTCTTTTATAGGGCTCGCTACTTTACGGAGGAAATAAAAGAATAGCGTCTCGTCCAGTGATTCCAATTGACTGTTTTACAGTGTACACCCACGAGGAGACCAGAAGAGAGAGGGAAACCGACGAACCATTACTTTCTCCACGCCTGTACATTTCCTCATAACCCGAAATTCTTAGCGCCCCTTTAAAATCTAATGTAAACATGTGTAGCGAGCTCCTTCCCCATATTTATTTTAATATTTATATCTATGAGCATGAGTAGAGAGGGCTAGGTGGCTGTGGAAGCTCCCATCTCACTCACTCTCTTCCTCAGACATACACACACACACACACACAGAGAAACAGAGAGAGAGAGAGAGAGTAGCATTGACAGAGTAATTGCTTAACTGCTATCAACGCTAATGAATGTTTCGTTTCTCTTCAACTTTTCAAGTACATTCCTTAGAAACTCCGTTCCTTATTTATGCAAGCTTTCTTCTCATCTTTTGATGTGCTTTTCAAAGACTTAGTTGTATCTTATCGTTAGCCTATGGATTAACACTCCATACCTTTTCTTCTGTAGTCAGCAATGTAGCTTTCTCTCTGTGTCCATGCTCCTTCCTTTGGTTAGAACCTGATCTATATTACTTTGCGTATATAAAGAGGGAGAGAGAGAGAGAGATGTAGGCTCGTTCGCTATTGGAAGATTAGTCCAGTCCAGCCAGACTCCAAACGAATTTTCTTCTTTATGTATATTTATAGCTTTGAAGTAGAGTAGAGGAGAGTCGGAGCTGTAGACTAACTATAGTTTCTAACAGGAGCAGATTCCTTGCCTAATTAAACAAATTTGTGAACTAGCAGCTGTTTCTTTAGCGTATTCATGGCGTGCCTTTCCGCAGCCGACTGGAATTAGGCTCTGTATAAGAGGAGCACCTAAATAAATGAGTGTAATGTGTGTGTGGGCTGTGGAGAGAGAGAGAGAGAGAGCATAACATCCAAAGTCAAATACCTTCCTGTCAGTACAATTATTTTTTCATTAGAAATTGTGCATGGCTGTGGTTGATTGTAATCGTAGATCCCTTCCCCTTAGGAGTCTCTAGTATTTATATGCATGAAGGGCTTTCCATTTTGCCAATCTACCAGTTAATTTCTCTCCGATTGAGAAGAATAATTTTCTGCACGGAGTTCTCACTCCGCTCTCAAATACATGCATGTAATAGTTTCCAAAGGGTGAGATATGGCGTAGTAATCATGAATGAATAATGATGAATAGACAATGACTGGGCTTGACTTTACTTGAATAAACTGGATCCAGAGCACGCTGTTCTCTCCCTGACTTTCTCTCTCTCTCTCTCTCTCTCGCTCTCACTCTGACTGCATACACACACTAGGCAGACTGAGAGGAGACTCGGAGTCTCTAAATGACGTTGAATACATAATAGCCTCCTATGCAGTTCATTCTTCCCGGAGAGGACAAATGAGAACAAAAGAAATAAAATCTTTATTAGTCTACCATGTAACTTTTTTCCTGTTTTCCACGAGTTCTCCTCGACCAATTGATGCCCACACTGAGTCTTTACAGCACAGACACATATAAAACAGAAACAAGTATGCAGGCACTGTTAAGGATACAGGGATTGTAAATTTATACAGAATTTCTTGTACATTAGCCATAGTTCTGTAGTCGGCTGGATTTTCATTGCATACGCAACAGAAGGCAGACAAGAGAATTAAGTAGAGCAGACAATTAAAGTATCGAGCAGATTTCACTGTGCACTAAGATATATTATAATGAGTTGGGGAGGGATGCAAGTTAAGCAGGAGCAGAGATTTCAAGGGAGATTCTTCAAATGTCAGCCTGTGATATCTATGTAGACTATGAACGAAGGTTATTCCGCTAAAACTTCTGACTCTTCCTGTCAGCCATTTATCTTCGGCAACTCCTTAAGACTTATTCTTTTAAGCTCTTCCAAAAATATTTATTACTGAAGGGCGAAATTATGTTATCTATTGGCAGTTTTAAATTCAAACGTTGCACAGAGAATTTACAATGGCTAAAAATGAGAAGGGAGGAAGTTAGGTTGTACTTAGTTTAGGAGGCGGGAGCAGGATATTATTTTTGATAGAAATGCCCGGTATTAGAGATCTTTCGTAATGCAGTGAGTAGGTATATGCATTCTAAGAGTTGAGGGAACTAAGCTCCAGCTCAATTAGACAGTTTTGCTGGAGAAGAGGAATTCAGAGGATGAAAAGAGTGAAAGCCGGAAAGATGGAGAGCTTAATGATGATTATGTAGAAAAGCAAGGAGATATTTATAGGCTGATTCTACATCCTACTGTCGGCAATGTTGGTGATCTTTGATGATGTCGAGACTTTTAATACAGCCTTGGACTTGCTTCAAATTCAACCTGCTTAAAGCTTGGACGTTTCCTTCTGAATAATTTTGTAGCATCTCCGAGTCAAATTAGCTCGAATAGAGAAGGCAAATTCTCATGGGAAAGTATTTGTGAAAGTATTAGTTCTGAAAGGCTAGATCGTCTCTGTCTTTCTCTTCGCCGCCTAACTCTCTCTCGCTCTCTCTCTCTCTCTCTCCTCGTAACTTCAGCCCAGGGTCACCTGTGTAATTTTTTCGACACATTTACCTTCTATATTGAAATACATCCTGGGTAATGAAACATGGGGATTTCCTATGGATTTAGCCCCATAAATACCCAACTGCAAATTTCCAAGAAAAATTCTCAATTTCAAATGCTCTGTGACTCTCTTTTCTGTCTCCATCCGTTTTCGAATAATTTGCTCTTATGATTAAATATTAAAATCTCGAGAGGTTCATCCTGACTAATGAAATATGCAACTACTTGGCTTATTCAAAATTATTTGCATTTTTATAGAGTGCTACATATTAATAATTCTTTTTGAATAAATTCCTCTCCAAGCTATGGGCTATATAATGTCGAAGCATACCTGAAATAGGTCGACTATATCTTCAAGATATGGGCCACGGAGTATATAGTATATAACAAGATATCATAAATGACTAGATATGATTAATGCAATACATTTCAATGTTAATGTATAATTTATGTAATTCATTTTGATGTTAATTTTATCTAAACACGTTGCTTGCTTTCATAATTATTAATATTTACATATTAATAACCATTTCACAATTTCCCTTTTTCATAGAGTTGTATTTTTGTCTTTTATTAGTGAATAATTTTATTTTTAGCGATTCAGGGAGTATTTTTGAATGTGATGACATTAGGGGTATTCAATACACTATGATATCATATTCATATACTATAATATAATGGACATATATATCTAAATATCATAGTATTTAATTGTAGTTAGATAGGTAGCAAAGGACAATGTTTTATTATATTGGGACATCATACGTTTGAAAACCTAATTGAAAGATTTTATGATGTATTTTCCTGTATAATTTTGTAACATCTGCGTTCATTTCATTTTCGAGCCATTTTGGATGAACATTTTCCAACTAAATTGGTCGGGCATTATAGAACAATATGTTTGTAAGTTGATTGATGAGACTTCACTTATTTTAGGCAAGCATAATGTATAGGAATATACAATCAATGTCGTTATTTGTTTGACTAAGTACCTTGGCAGAGTAAGATTTATGTGTTTAAGCCACAATTGGCATTATTAAAACTTTTTTGTTGCCTACAAAAGATGTAATAAATATGAGGGACAAGAAGAAATTTAGCATATCTGGAAGCCGTTCTATTTGAACGTGCCAAGCAATTGTGCAAAGTAATTTTTAACTGTCTGCTTATACGAATTATTGATCACACATCTCCTGAGTAGCCTTGCTACATGGCCATTTAGCCCGCAACTGCCAAGAAGCACATTGGCATGTACAATTATTTATAAGTAATATCCGTTATTATGATGTTGGCAATAAGCTATTGTTTTACAACGTACTTAATTCTATTAGCTTATTAAAAGGCTAATAAGGAGCTAAAGAATTGATTTTATATCTACAAGCTATAATATATGAATGCCAAGTAGAAGCCAACTATAAATGTAGATATAGAATTTAAGAAACTTTATAGATGCAGGGATTTAATGACTTAATAGCCATTACCTAATAAGGAAGCTATAGCTAATTAAGGGAATAAATGCAGATTCAGAAAGTAAACTGAGCTGACACGGAGATATTCTATTTTGGTTTGCTATACACAATTGTCTGCATTGTAGGAAGGAACTCGTCTTAGATTATCCAGAGTAAATAAACAGTAAAGTATGGGAATGGCATTAATGGTTGTGGAGGGTGGATGATTGTAAATCTAGCTCCTTTCCTGGGCGGCTATTAAAACGGAGGCAGTTACTGTTCACAATGCTGGAGTTCGTAATTGAGCTTCCTATAAATAAGCATGTAGGGATTTATTGCGTAATGATGAAGCCACGGATCATTTTCATTTTAAAAGATTAATTCGTCATACATTTGAGCGCCTTTAATGATGCCTCATTACTTACTCGTCAAAACGTATTTGCAAGGATATCCTATTGAAATTGCAGCATATTATATAACTTGAGGGAAATCGCGATTTATGTTAATTTAGCATCCACCACAAATGTTTACTTTTTTACCAAGTATACGTTCCTTTGAATTCATCAATTGGGTATATATATATTTGCGCAGTTATTTTATAAAACTACACCAGGCTGTGAAGATAACAGTATCTATAGCATTTTTATCAAGTAAATAACTAATACTTATTCTTTCTGCTTTGATAGCAGACACTGTTATATTTTCTACACAATCGTATTTCAATACATTCTCAAACTGTTACTTTTGCACAAATTTTACCAATTGGAAAAGTGAGACGAAAGTTTTTTAAATTACAAGAAAAATTGATGTCTTAATTGTCATTTTGACGCCAATATTATTCCGCAAAAATTAGCTAAGTAATCTAATGAGATCAAAGATGTATAATGATCCAATCGGAATTTTTAAAAAGAGAATTGGATGTCTGTATCTGTATCAATTCTATGAAAGTTAAACGAATTACTCATGTTTTTGGATTGCATGAAGTTGCGGAAATAAGTTGAAATCATTGTACAGTGGTATGGTTGAATTGGGTCTAGAAAAGTGTTGGAAGGAGTGGTGTAGGAAGATACATTGATGATGTCTTGTGATATTGTAGTGTGGTGGCTAAATGGTAAACAAGAAAGCAACAGCCATCCTTACATAATATGAGAAAGAGTTTTGTGTTGGTGTAGTAGGAGAGGGAATGCTGCAAGAGCGTGTGTGTGTGTGTGTGGAGAAATGATAAGTGTAGATAGGGAAGGTGGGTGGGTGCAGGAAGGTAAGTAAGTAGCTGGGAGACAGATGATGGGTAGGCGGCGGCGGGAGGAGAATGGCGTTTTGGTGTTTGTGGCGCTCTGGCCTAGATGGATGGGCAGAGGGAAATGTGGAGTTCAAAGAGGAGAAATCCATTAAGAGTCGGAGCTGGAGAAATTCTCTAAGGCAATAAATAGGGAGAGAAGGTATCAGTGGTCGGGTCGAGTCATATGCCATTCCGTGTAAACTTGACTCGTCGTCTGAGTCTGCTTTGTCCAGAAATCATGAGGAAAAGGGAGAGCTCTCCTCCACCAGGGACACACAGACTCCTGCACTTTTTCCGAGGAAATGTAATTCCCGGAGTGTTTTTAAGAAAGGGATAGAATAAAGTAGCAAGTTGCTGTGGGAGTCAAAGCATATAAGGATAATCTCTGGAGATTCAGGAACTTGATATGCAATGCAGTACAGCACATAATGAAACGCGATATTATCTATAATTCATATATCAATCTCATACCCGTTCCCGCTCCTCTCTCTCTCTCTGTCTTCTCTTCTCCTCTATTTCCTCCCATTATGAAGCCAAGAGGCAATTCTATTTCGCTCAGCACTACTTTTATTAGCTCTTGCTTGATTTCCACATGAAATTAGCCTTTCTTCTTTCATCCACTCCCTGCATTCACATCTTCATCCGCATGTATGTACTTTAACTACTCACTCCTACCTTTCCTTGCCTTCCTCCTCAGCCAATGCCCTCCGACAGACAAACACTTTCTTCCTGCGACTCATAGCCATCCTCGATCTTCTTTACACTGCACCTCCTATTTATGTACTTTTCCTCTCTCATATACATGCACACTACTCCTTAACCGCCTGCATTAAAAGCCCAGTCTACGAAACAAACTTGTTGGTGAATTGTTGAGGAGAAAGGAGTCACTTCTATGCAGCTCAATCTCAAGCGTATAGCTACTACAGTGTGCAACGTCTGAGCATCTACATACAAACGCCTCTTTTTATTTCCTTA
>JAAAYG020034014.1:0-14646 GCA_009936455.2 Tomocerus minor
TGGCCCTCCAGGAATGTTCGTTCGTTAGGTCCCTCGCCGAAAATCCGGAAAACTGGATCCTTTTTGCCGAAATTCGGGTTGAGGGCCCACTTCACATCACTGCAAATATCACCATTGCGTAGACACCACCACCAGCCACTCGTAGCACAAAATTTGGGGTCCAATCTTCGCAAAAAACGCCAATTCCAGTCCAAAATGCCACGAGCACAAAAACAATATGAACTACCTACTCGACCGTCACCAACCAACTGAAATCAACTGTAACATATGTAGACAAAGTAAGAGTTTATATACGAACCCTTTGAGTAACAAGCAATTTTAGGATACATACACATAGAATATTTGGCCCTTGAAGTGCCTTCTAGGTAACCCTTGATTGAGTCATGCATATATACCATACCTATAAGAATAAACTCTATTACATGTAGGTAATTAACTGTAATAGCTAGACGTTAACAATTAGATAATTTAATCATACATTAGATTATATCATCACAATATTTCACAATGTGATCATTGTCGTGGCTGGAATTTTGATAGTCCTGCATGCAATTTTAATATTGCGTGTTTCAGTTTTTATTATTGCAAAATGTTTGCGACGAGATTTGGAATCAATTGTTACTTACGTGAGTGTTATTTGTCGGTTTATTTAACGGCAATCAGTTTTGTTTAAACAGCACATGTATATTAACTATTTGTTGCAATACTAATAAACAGTAAAAAGTTGACACGCCGCAAAATATTTTTTGTTGCCGCCTGCCGTAAATGCCATAAGTATATTATGTACGTATGCATAATTTACATACAATAATATTTACGGCTTTTACAGTATTTAAAAATCGTGCAGCATTTACGGCAATAAACGGCAGTACTCGATACTCCTGAAATAAAAAAACACTTTGTTGATATTTGTTTAATTTTGTACAAAATTATGTACGTATCTATGTATTTAGTATTATGAATGTATTTAGTGTTATCTTGGGAATACATATTGGTGAAGTCCTCGCAATAAAGTTTGCCGAGAGTTAATCATTGGAATTCTAGTATTCTTTGTTAATTTTCATCATCTGGTATATGTGTTAGCGGTAATACACGAAATAAAGTTTTACCCGTAATACCAAGGCAATACAGCATGAAATTTCATTAAATTTTTGTTCTTGGCTACAATCTTATTGATATTAATATATGACCATATATTAATATCAATAATAATTATTATATATTTGCAAATTATATAATTTCATTTTGCTTAGGAGGCTGAAACAAATCTAAAAGTATCACCTAAACGATGTAGTATTAATGCTTACGAAATTAGAAGCATTAAGTTTAAAAACTTTAATTACCTGCGTCTAATTCTTAGATTTTTAAAACGACACTGTTGTAGTTTGACTTTTTAGGACTGTAGAAGCCTCCAGCATTATATGAAAATATATAATTTGCAAAAATTTAATATCTATATTGTAGCTAAATAACAATTTTTTTAGAATTGTCTCAGCATTATCGGTAAAGCATATTTATGTTTAGTACCGCAAACATATTATTATCTTGTGGAGCTTTTAATATTAAATACGCAACTACTTGCGTGAGAAAATTTCTAATCTAAAATCCTCTGGTAGCTTACATAATGTTGTGATGCTGCCTGGGAACAGTGAGAGTTATTTGAACGTAGCATGAACTGCATACCATGCAGTATCATTAGGTACAGTTCTTCTTTTGTATTGTGTTCTAATGGAAGGTTTTTATAATTGTTGTTTTGGTTTTGGAACATTTTCATGCAGAATATTCATTTTTAATTAAACTGCATCCGTACTAACTCCTCATCTTCAGCAATAATTGTATTTCATTAAGATGGTGTTCAATTCAAAATTGATTTTTTGCAACGTGATCATCGGCGTGGCTGGAATAATTTTGGCTTTATTAATTGTGATAGTGCTGCCTGTAATTTTAATATTGCGTGTTACAATTTTTATTCTTGCAAAATGTTTGCGACGAGATTTAGAATCAATGGTTTCTGGTATGGATATGATATTTGTCGGTGATATTGGGCATTGGGATACTAAGCAAGACCATGCACTACTACTAACAACGACAGTGGATTCCAAACTGGCCCCAGAAAAGGTGAAAACATTTTTGGAAGGAGTCACATCAGAGAAAAGGTATATGAGATTGTGTCAGTACATCGTTCCTTGGATGGGCTACGCGTTTTGGAAGAGAGAAGCGCCTTTTTCAATTGACAATCACCTGCTCAACGTTGAGGCCTGCAACGGGCAAGTGCTCGATGAAAAATGGTTACACAATTTCACCAAAAATTTGATCAATAAACCATTTGGGACAAGGCAGAGCCCTTGGGAGGCCCACATCGTGCACAACTATCAGCCAACGGCAAGCAAGGAAAGCCAATCAGTGTTTATATTCAGATTTCATCACGCACTGTGTGATGGACATTCTGTTTTTAAATTATTTTCTGCTGCATTTGATCAGTATTCGCCAATAGAATATGACAATCCTAATAAGCCAAATCCTTGTGCAAAATTCGTGCGTGAATTTATGACGTTACTGCTCAGTCCTATCTACTTTTTGAAAATCGTTTTGCATTCAACTGATTTGTTCCAAAAACAATGGCAATGTTTTTCTGGTGATGTCAGTGCAGCCCATACAAAAATGGGAATTGAAAAAATTCTTTTAATTAGACGGAAGTACGCAATTGGTTTTTATCCAATTTTTTTGGCAGGAATTACGGCTGCTCTAAGAAACATTTTGCTACGGAGAGGTTCTAAAATCCCGCATAATATTCACATTGGCATTCCTTTTCCAAAAGAAAACCACCCGAAAACTCTTTGTAACCACCTGTAATTTTTTCTTAAAAAGAAATATTACAAATATGATTTATATGCATAGGTATATGTATATTTTATATTAACATGTTTAGTAATGGGGCCGCATTTCCTGTTCCGGTTGGAATTCCCGATGCCGTGGAAAGACTGATAACCATCAATGCTCAAGTGGAAAACTTCAAATCTTCACAACAAGGACAAATTTGTTCCATTGCTGCTGTACTTCTGGGAAGTTTGCCGTACTACATTGCCACAAAAATGTCCAGATCTCACAATTCGGCAGTGTTTACTATAGGTATTCTCTTTTGGAGCACAACAGAAACTTTTTGGATGTTCCATACGTGAAATGATAGGAGACTTTCAAATTCCTATGCCTCATTTGAACGCAGGTCGAAATAATCACTTTGATAATCATATACCTAATTTTTAAAAGCCCAATATTGTAACCTCTTTTATTAAATTGTGTAAAATATTTAAAATCATAGGTATTTCCTTCATGGTTGGCATAAACGATGGACTCGTACATTTAAGCGGCACGTTTGACAAAAACATTTTAGAATCTGATGAACTGGCAACTGAAATAATGGAAGACATCATTAAGCATTTCGATTCCTTACTAGAAAATTAATATGCAATTCAATGCCTGATATAATAACCTACAAATGTTTGTTTTAAATAAATGCGACATGTTTGATTAGTGGTCTATGCGTTACCTGTAAATTTATTATTCACATAAATTTTTTCTAATGAATAGCAAACAGTGTATCAAAAGCAAACTTTCATCTCTGATGGCGAAGATTTCCGAATAAATTCCAGCTTTAACGAGGGAAGACTTCATTTTTCATGTTTCAAAACTGTTTTGTTTTAAATAATAAAATGATGAAATGTGAAGGGAAACAGACGACGCTGAAACTTTTCTCAGCCTAAACTGCATTTAATTTTAAGACGTCAGTCAAGTTTTTATTGCATTTAATGCGAAGTTATGGTAATTAATAGCTAAATACTGCATGGTAATTATTAGCAGAGTATACTTGCAATTAGCAACAGATGTCCAGGCTTATTTATTGTCCACCAAAATCGAATTTCATCCATCCAATGGATAAAATTGTACAAATTAAGAATGCATTGTATAGAAGTCCGTGTGCCCACATACCATCAACTTATGTCTCATTCCATTTTGCTTTATGCAATCTGAAAATGCAAAATTCAACAAAATATATACAAATATTTTAATTTATTATTTGCAACCCTTTCATTAATTAATTTCTGCAAAAAGCTTAAACTATCGAAGTATACAAGGAATATTATACTTTCAGCTAAAATTCAATACTTTGTTATATAATGAATTTCGCAGTAGCTCACGCTATAATTAATGAATTCGTCTATATTAATTGAAACGTAACATTTATTGTGGTGTCACAGATTATTTATTTGTGAGGATGAGAAAAAGGAGATTGGATAACCGTGAAGAAATACGTTGCGCATTAGGTAGAATTTCTTAAATTTCTTTTTAAATTAATAGTTTCTTTTACATGTGAATACGAACATTGCGTAGATGTTACTTGTTTCTTCGCCGTTATTGAAAGTTGTGTTTCCCATCTTCACAAATAATCTGTGATAGTATAAAAAGTCATTATGATTGAATTCAAATCAGTAAGAAAGTTCTATAATTTCAAAGCTGCTATTCATTTAAATGGACATATACTTAACGTGTATTAAATAAGCGTATTCATTACAGAAATGTCCATTGGCAGATATCTAAGCATATATCTGACATGACACATTTTACAATCCATTGAATAAAACCAACAACAATGTTTACGGTGGTCCGAAAGTTATACGCATAAATCTCCAATAAGGTCTGTTCATTTAACACGTCTTTGCTTTGAGCTTAATTGTTTATTTATTACTAAGAAAAAAGAGACAGCGAAACTCCCATGCGATCTACTCGCTGAAAGGTAAAATTAGAAACAAAAAACAGATAACACCCATCAACCAGTTAGTTTGAATTTTACACTGAAGATATAACCTAACGCAACGTGGAGATCTACTGGACAATTATGTTTATAAATTTTAAAGCTGTAATTTTGCCGATGAGCATTGGAATTAATTATTTTTATTCGATTCCTTATGAAATTTCATGATAGTTAAGGTCTCCCAATTCACAATTTTAGTAATGACTTAGAACTTACTACATATAATTAACAGTGTGCGTTCATTTCAATTAATTACCCTACGTAATTGTTTAGCATTAATTTATTACCTTAATATTGCTCGTATTGAGCTAGTTCACATTACTTTAAGGCATACCTACAATGATATAATTTTATATTGCACTCGTTAGGCGGAAATAAAAAATAAACAGCATAAAGCTCAAAGTAATGCATAATAAAAATGTTTCACTTTTGATATTTCACTGAGCATTTTGATATTTCACATTTGATTTTAATAGTCTTTAAAAGTTAAAATTAGTTCTAATTATTCACATGGCTGGAAATATATGAAAGATGTCTTTGTGACACTGGCTGAGAATCCTAATTAAGCAGAAAGTAATAATATTAATTCAAATACCTACCTACTTTGTTATTTGTACCGAACTGCTGCATGCGAGCATTTATTTCTACTAGTCTACCAATTAATTATACATAACTGATGTAGGTATAGACTTACGTCATGCATATAAATCAAAAGAATTCCGGAATTCCTCAACTTCGGCGGCACCCACGACAAACTTAGTAACAAAAAGTATTTCTCATGTTACACGTAAATCTGCAACAGGAATCGTCTCTGACGAAATAATTCTTGGGCATGAGCGAGTAGCACTTACCGACCTACCAACTGCCACAATTCATTTTCTCAAAAATAACCTTGTGACGTATATGCTAACGCGCCATCAATCTATATAAGACAGTATTATTATCACTGGATAAGGGCAAAGTAATTGCACTTTTACTTAAGTAATATATTTTGTTTTGTATGCTACATTTTAATGACGCAGAATACATTGCAGGTTTAAGTTACAAAAATGTTTCCCATACACACAACAAGTTAGTGAATCCCTAGTGAATCATCGAAATATTTGTAATTACAGAGCTTAGTGTTTTGTTGCGAAACAGATATCAGTAATTGTTGTTTATTTTCAGATTCAGATCAAGACTAGACTCATGTATTTTTTTTCGCTGTGATTATATAGTAGCACTTACGTAAACACTTTAGCATTGAATGGGTTTTCCGCAATTTCTCCAATTGTTGCAAATAAGAAATATAAATTGTTTTATTATATGCATTATAGCTATTGCTTTTCATTAATATAGGTGGATGGTATAATTAAAATATATTAATAAACGAATAATATTTTACTTTGTAGCTATACCTATATCATTGTATTTGCCACAAATAAGTGGGAAAGCAAAATACGGATTTAGAAATTCTCACAAGGTTGTTGTGAATACAAAGTCATCAGAAACATTAATTCGGTATGACCAGTCAAATATACGTATTAAATTGGCAAGCACATCCTAATGTATTTGCTGTTTTTTGTTACTCCGTGAATATTAGTTCTCATTTAAACTTAACTTTTGTACGGAATACTTGCTTATCGCAACCTGAAATCTCGGTACGAACGGAATTTCATTCTTGAGTCATGCATTTTAAGATGTGGCTTAACAAACCAAAAAATCGAGCAAGTTTTTATTGTAGGTATGTGTCCGTGTGAATGCAATAATGAAACATATTATTCCTGCTCATATGACTCAAAAGTAATGGTATAAACATTTATTTTCATTTGGACACCGTTTGACTACGGAGGCAAAGCGCAGCCACTAACTAATTGTTTTAATATTATTTCCTTGGATTCGATATTTTTGTTTTAAGGCCAAACAATTAAATACTATATGTACAAGCAATTACTTTACTAAAAACAAAAAGCACTTAAACAAATTTTGAAGGAACAGCAATATTTTGGATTTTGTAAGTATTTACAATTCATTTTAAATTGAAACATTTGAAAATCATATAACTCGACTCTTTGGGAGTTTCAGAAAGGATTGTAAAGTTTAATCAGCACACGTAGAAACTGATTAAATAAAAAATTAATACTCCAAATTCATATCATTTTATCATTTGTAATTTCATACATCCCAATTAACTACGCCAACGGAGTAATTGCTAATTTAAGCTATTTATTTAGTTTTAATTCGCTAGCGATTTCGCTCAAAGCTGGAAAAAATTGCTCATTGTTACTTTTATCTAAAACTTTCCTTTATTTTCCATAATTTGGAGATGCATTTCAGGGATCAAGCACACGTGAAACGACACGGGAATCCTACCATAATAGATAACGTGCAGATGAAAGATCTATGTTAAGTTCCCATAACATTTTCCAGCGACTTCTACATTTCTTGATTATGAGCAGATTAATTTTGTACAGCAATTTCTGAAGATATGAGAATATACATGGGAAATTCATATGCAGCAAAATCTGACAGGGTATTAGCCTATTTAGAGACACTCCATGCAAATCTTAAGGTTGTGGAGATACTTTTCGCACTTTTAAACAACTTTTTATAAACTTCCCAAAGGCATGAAATCCAATTTTGAAAAATTCAATTTTAAGTTCACAAAGGACGACCTCGTTAGTGGGGCTCCAATTTATAGCTGTGGTCTCAACGTCAAATCAACGTATAAACGAAGAGCCCCGCCAAAGTGATAATTTTATTCCTTGTAACCCCATCTAGACGTGTGCACCATGCCCATTATTATTTTATTTGTTTTACAGATCCGGCTATCATTCAACACCTTCTCAAAATATTTCAATCACAAATAGAAAAGCATAAAAAGAATTAACAATGGAAGACATTGCTGTTATTGGATTGAACTGTAAATTTCCTGGTTCAGAAGACGTTGACGAATACTGGGATTTGATCATTAACGGAAGAGACGGTATTTGTAAAGTTCTAGAGGACAGATGGAAGCCAAGAGAACGTCAATTTGAAGAGACTTACGGTGGATTTTTGAAAAGTGCGGTGGATGAATTCGACGCTAAGTTTTTTGGTATTAGTCCACGTGAGGCTCAAGTTATTGATCCACAGCAAAGGATGCTACTTGAAATGAGCTGGACAGCCTTGGAAGATGCTGGAATCAATCCTTTGTCATTGAAAGGAAGCAACACGAGCGTATTTATGGGGCTTTGGAGAAACGACTACCAGAAATTGTACGAAAACACAGAAATTTCTGATGATATGAGAATATACATGGGAAATTCATACGCAGCAACATCTGCGAGGATTTCCTACTTTTTAGGATTGACTGGTAGTAATGTGGCGACTGATTCTGGATGCTCATCTTCAATGATGAGCGTTTATCTGGCATGCCAGAGTTTAAAATCTGGAGAGTCCACGCTCGCAATAGCTGGAGGAGTTAATCTTATTACAGGGCCATTTAACAAAATGACAATGGAGCACGTTTTGGCTGCAGATGGGCACTGTAAAACATTCGACGAAAAGGCGGATGGGTTTGGAAGGGCTGAAGGGTGCGGGGTTTTAATTCTTAAGAAACATTCGGATGCAATTAGAGATGGCGATAGGGTATTAGCCATAATAAAAGGTTCGGGTGTTTCTCAAGAAGGAACATCTTCCAGTTTTGGGACGCCCAGTAGAGAAAGCCAAGTTTTGGCAATTCAAAGGGCTTTTGATTCTTGTAATATTAATCCGGCTGAAGTAGATTATGTTGAAGCGCATGGAACGGGGACAGTTAAGGGTGACCCGATTGAAATGTCTGCAATTGGTGAGGTCTACGGGAAAGGGAGGAAAATTCCTTTGATCGTTGGCTCAGTGAAAACTAATATCGGCCATGCAGAAGCAGCTGCAGGAGTGGCGGGGATCATTAAAGTCATTCTCGCCATGAACAAAGGAATTATTCCTCCCCATAGAAATCTGGACAAGTTGAACCCATTAATTGACTTGGACTCAATTCCATGCGTAATTCCTAAATCTCCAATTACTTGGGAAAGGGTAAACGGTAAACCAAGGATAGCCGGGGTCAGTTCTTTTGGAATTAGTGGAACAAACGTCCACATTATATTCCAAGAAACAAATCAATTAGAGAATGAGAAAAAACAATCAGAAATGGTCAGACCTTCTCATATGTTAACTTTAAGCGCTAAATCTAAAGAGGCGCTAAAACAAACTGTCATAGACTATTCTGATTTCTTGTCGCTTAATCGCCACTCGAATTTGGCAGATATTTGTTATAGCGCCAACACAGGTAGAGCTCATTTCCCATACAGAATTGCAGTTTATGACTCAACCATTGAAGGAATGGTGAACAAATTACAAAACCGTCACTACAAACAAAGCAGTGACGTGGCTGCGAAGGGAAAAGTTGCCTTTTTATTTCCAGGACAAGGTACACAGTATGGACAGATGGGAAAAGGGCTTTATGACACTCACCCTGTATTTAGAGATTCTTTGGATTATATTTGTGACTTATTTCAAGAGATGACTGATCGACCGTTACTCCCTATAATATTTGAAGAACCAGAATCCCCAGATTTACACGAATCTCTCTATAGTCAGATTTCCATTTTCTGCATCGAGTACAGTTTGCTCCAATTATGGAAAAGTTTTGGAATTGTTCCGGATTTAGTTATCGGTCATAGTTTAGGAGAATTTGCTGCGGCTTTCGCAGCTGGAGTTTTGTCGATAGAAGAAGTTTCACTTTTATTGTACACCCGTACGCGTTTGATTTCCAATTTGCCAGAAGGCGGAATGATTGCTGTCAAATGTGGTTTGGCAAAATTCAAAACTCTTCTAAAGGAATTCATTGCAAATCCGGAAAATGGTTGGGTTGATGTGGCTTGCACCAATTCCCCAGATCAAATTGTTATCTCTGCCAAGAAAAACACAATTTCCAAATTGGAAATTGCATGTCAAGAATTAGGAATTAAAACTGTGATCTTGGCATCTCAGCATGCATATCATTCCCGAGATATGGATCCGATTTTGTTAGAATATGAGACAATAGCCAACACTTTAAATTATCAAACGATGAAATGTCAATATGTTTCAGGTGTTAGTGGACGTTTGTTAGAAAATTCAGAAATGAACTCTAATTATTGGATAGACCATTGTAGAAATTCAGTCAACTTTGAAAATGCGATAGCAACAGCAATTAATGAAAACTGTAGCGTTTTTATTGAAATTGGTCCTCAGCCGGTTTTGTTGGGTTTAGGGATGCAGAATGTTTCAGTGGAAAATATTCAGTGGCTTCCTTCAATAAAAAAAACAGAAAATAACTGGACGACGATTTTTGATTCATTATCTCAATACTATGTAGCTGGTTATTCCGTAAATTGGCAAGAATATGATCGTGTTTACAATCGAGAAAAAACCAGCGTACCAACTTATCCGTTCCAACGACAAAAGTATTGGTGCAATTTGAAGTCGAAGAGAAACGCTGTAATTAGCAATGGAGGATGTTTGCATCCTTTAGTAGGGAAAAAACATCAAAGTTCGATGTCAGATAAAACGTTTCAAAATATTTTCAGTTTAAAGCAATTAAAATATTTGGCAGACCACAACGTTGCACATAAAGCCATTTTACCAACTTCAGGAATGTTGGAAATGTTCGTAGTTGCAGGTCAGCTGATATTACAAAACAACGAACAGTCCCTGGATCCATTAACTTCACTTGTAATTGAAGATCTGTCAATTAGTTCTTCTTTTGAAATTGACGAGGACGTTGAATGTTTGTCGGAAATTGTTTTCGCTCCTACTAGTAGCAACAATTTTGATGGATATTCCGCGAAACTCTTCCGAGGTGTTTTTGATGAGCAAGATAATATAAAGTGGGAACAATGTGCAGCTGCAAAGTTTATGCCTTCTCCACTAAAAGCAGATGCACAACGAGATGTATTGGCTTTAGAAAAAATTAAATCTAGCTGCAGTGTTACGACTGCAGATGAAATATACAGCTCTCTTTGGAATTTAGGACTAACCTTTGGAAAAGGATTCCAAAGTATTAAAAATATTTGGCAGAATGAAAAAGAAATATTAGCTCAAGTTGATCTTGAGAATTCAGACAAAAGCCTTACAGATTATTTAGGTCATCCTGTTTTAATTGATGGGATGATACAACTCTCTGTATTCGGTTTGAAATCCGTCGGGAAAGACTTGCATTTGCCAATAGGCGTAAAAAAGTACACGTGGATTGCACGCAGTCGCAGTTCAACTACTTACGCCCATGCTAAATTTGAAGATGGTAGAATCCAGAATATAGCATTATACGATGACAAGTGGCAACTTTTAGCTCTAATTGAAGGGATCACACTTATAAAAACAACAGTCAAGTCTTTCCTTAAAAGTCTTCGTTCTAACTCTTCCGTTCAACTTCCCGGGCTCTATGAGGAAGTGTGGCAAAAGAAATATGGCGCTTACCCAGACAGAATTAATTTAACGCAGATTTTAAATAAAGGTTTCTCGACCTATGCAATGACTCAATTCATGAAGTCAGCTGATAAATTGACACAGGAAAGCGAGCCTCTAGAGCACAGCTTAAGTAAACTCGTGTATTTGTATATTGCAAAGGCATTTACCCAACTGGGATGGAATAATCCAAAAATGGGCAAAACCCTTGATCACATTCAAGTTACAGAAATTTTAGGCGTCCATCCTCGTCACAAAGGGCTAATTTTCAGATGTTTGGAAATTTTAGCAGAAGAGAAATTCCTAGTTTTGAAATCTGCTAAAAATATAAATGTAGCATCCAAATGGCAAATTGCCAATCCACTGCCTACTATTGATATTATTGAGTCCAATATCGAAAAAGAAAAGCTAAAAATTGCAAAATACAGGCATTTTGGCTGGGCAGAAGCTTTGGATTTGGTTTCTGTTTGCGGAGAGAAATTAACTTCGACACTACAAGGGAAAGAAAATCCCTTGGAATTTTTATTTCCATCAGACAAAACAAAATTTTCTGCTGAGAACCTATACACAGACATAGTACAGCATAGAAATGCCAATTGCACTATGGTTAAATATTTTGAATGCATTCTAGAATGTCTGAAGAACAATATTTCCTCATTGAAAAATGGCAACATTCGAATTCTGGAAGTTGGGGCTGGAACTGGTGGCACTTCATCTTGTGTGCTTCCCGTTTTGAAATCTGCGGGTATTTCGTACAGCTACGTGTACACTGATATATCTTCCACTTTACTAGATAATGCCAAAGAAAGATTTGAGGACTTTTCAAAAAATATTACTTATAAACTGCTGAATATTGAAAACGATCCTATGCTCCAAGGTTTTGTTCCAGAGCAATTTGATATTATCTTAGCAGCCAATGTCCTGCATGCGACAAGAGATCTAAAAGAAACTTCCCTCAATTGCAGAAGACTTTTGACAGCTGGCGGGAGTTTCATTATTTATGAAACTCTTGTTCCCTGTAGAACACATGACCTCCTATTTGGAGTTCTGGATGGTTATTACCGATTTTCGGACTTTGGCTTAAGACCCTTCCATACAGTTATCGATGGCCCAAAATGGTGCAATTTGCTCAAAGATTCTGGCTTTGATGAAACTTCTTGTTATAATTCCGCTTTGGGAAAAGGCGTTATTGTGGCACACGCCAATTCTTCTTTCTATTCACAGCCAATCGAATCTGAAAGTGGAACAAAGAGAGCATGGGTTGTTATCTCGGATACAAACATGCTAACTAAAGCCCTTGAAATTAATTTAAGATACCTCAAACGGAAAACTTATCCCTTAACTACCAATAATTTTGCTAGTAATTTTACGAATCTTATCAAAACTTTGTCAAAGAAGCAAAAAATAATCGAAGGGATCGTTTATCTTCGTCCAGAATGCCAGGATAAAATCCCAAACCTAGAGGGAGTAAACGAGATTCTAAAAATGTCTCAGTTCATTTTGACTCAAAATTTTTCATTGGTGACAAAATTTGTGATTATCAGTCAAGGAGCAGTTCTCGTCGGGGATCACAATTGTGTTTTACCAAACAATACTCTCTATTTAGGATTTTTTAAAGCTTTGAAAAATGAAAATCCTGATATGAAAGTGACATGTGTTGATTTAGACCCAAATGAAAAAGATGTCAAGATTCTCTCAAAACAAATACTTCAAGAGGCATTTAGTAGTGACGGAATTATTGAGCTGCAAATAGCAATCAGAAATAATAACCGTCTTGTTGTACGGTTAAAAAGTTTGGAAGACGACATACCAAAACTTGCATTGCCCAGAAGCCCACGTTTTTCCATCTGTCTACCAGAGTCAAGATCTTGTGCTGATTTAAAATATTCCGCTGATCAGAAACGATTATTAGCGGTAAATGAAGTCGAAGTTGCTATAAGGGCAACTGGTTTGAATTTTAAAGACTTGATGATCATTCTCAAGCCAGATGGTCTTTTTTCAGATATTAACGCAATAGGATTGGAATTTTCTGGAATCGTCACAAATTTAGGCTCTGAAGTTTCCAATTTCAAAATAGGGGACTCTGTTTTTGGTTTAGCTGGTGGAGCTTCTGCCATCTCGAGTCACGTTGCAGTCAATGAGAATTTGATAAAAATTAAACCAGAAAGCATTACACATTACGAGGCAGCTGCTCTCCCTGTCGTGTTTTCCACTTGCATTTATTCCTTGGAAATACTAGCGAAAATTACTAGTGCTGACACAGTATTGATTCACGCCGCAACAGGAGGCGTTGGTCTCAGCGCCATTCAAATTTGTAAAATTAAAGGCGCGAAAATAGTGGCAACGGCAGGAAGTAGAAGGAAAAGATCTTATCTTCGATCTTTGGGAATTGAACATGTTTTCGATTCGAGAAGTTTATTGTATGGCGAAGAAATTAAAAAAAAGACAGGGGGAATCGACGTTGTTTTGAATTCATTAACTGGACCAAATTTTAAAGAAACGACTTTGTCTGTTTGCAATAAAAACGCTAGATTTATTGAAATTGGAGCTGCAAATATTTGGCAACATGAAGATGTTCAATCCTTGAGACCAGATGTCGATTACCATATAGTGGATTTAGGGGAGGTTACCTCCGAATCTATAGGGCGTATACTTTCAAAAATTTCAAATAATATAATCAAGGGAATTTACGCGCCATTGCCGATTGTACATTTTGACGGAAGACAGTGTCGGGATGCGTTTGAATATTTCCAGAAAACGCAACACATTGGCAAAATTGTGCTCTCTACACCAACAACAATTGACATTGACAAGAATTTGGCCCACAAATGTATGTTGTTTAGTGAGGGCGCCACTTATTTAATCACAGGAGGGTTAGGGGGCATCGGATTAGAAGTAACTAAATTTTTGGCAGAATACGGGGCTAAAAACATTGTTCTTGTGGGTAGGAGTCCTCCAAATGAACTTGCTGCCAAAACAATTCTTTCTTTAAAGAAAAAATCAGTTAATGTCCTCACATTTCAGGTAGATGTTGGCAGTTTCTCTGAGTGTCAAAAATTACTGGATTCAATAAAGAATTTGGGTTTGCCGCCATTAAAAGGAATAATGCATGCAGCGACAGGATTTGTCGAGGCAACGATTCCGAACCAAAATATTGACATGCTGCAGACTGTATTCCACGCTAAAGTGGATGGGGCCTGTAATCTACACAATTTAACCAAAACTTATAATTTGGAACATTTTGTTTTGTTTTCGTCTGTGGCTTCTCTTTTCTCTCCTGTTGGACTTTCAGGCTACACTGTTGCAAATGCATATTTGGATGCTTTGGCCGAATATAGGCACTCATTAGGTCTTACGGCTACAAACATAAATTGGGGGGCTTGGTCAGA
>JAAAYG020034035.1:0-14645 GCA_009936455.2 Tomocerus minor
CTTAAAATAATCTTGGAAATCCTAATTCTCTAACTATTCCTAACCATGAATTAATTTTTTACATTAAGAAAACGCTTTTCTAAAAAAAGCTTACTAAATGAGCCACTTACCAAGGCATAGAAGGCAAGTACTGAATGAATTACAATTTTTTATATTGCTAACAAATAATAATGTGAACCATTACCTTTTCAGTAATTTGCAGGGGTATTATTATATTAAATATAGTTACAAATAATGTGATTTTGATATTTATTTCGGTAAACAAAACATCTTTTACATAAATGGAACATTCTAATTGTTTGTTTGATATGGCTAGAGATTTTTATTGCATCGATGAAGACTTTTACATACACATATAATTTTTTAAACTTAATTTATTGCGTTTATATTTTTGCTTAAATTAGGATTTCACAGTATAGAGCAAGACGAATTTTTAGCTTCTGGAGAAATGTAGTTGGAGAAAATATACTGAAAAGCCACATCCATTTTGGATGCTGTTTCTGGACATTTGTAGCGTACATAGTGACTTAATGGAACTAAAGTCAAATTGGTTTCTAAGAAATTAGGATTTTCCGCCAGACTGTCTTTCCAACCTTCCCTAATTTCCGTTACTAAATCGTAGGGAACTTTAGTAATGTCGGAGTTTAAATATCTCTCTGCTCCTCCTTTAAAACTTGCTGTTATATCCTGGTGATGAATAAAACTGCTCTTGCCTTCGTTAATACCATTGGCTGCAATTTCCAGTCCATCTCCAGTAATCCACTGGAACACTCTGCTTATTTCATCATTATCTGATGGAAATAAATCAGTTTTATTCAGGTAACTTATCAGATTTGACAAAATGGGCCCTTTTAAAGTGATCTCAATGGAACCACCGAGGAAACCTGATTTTACGACATGGGTTCCCCAAAATCCGAAGAAACCTTTCCATTCGTAAATGTTTTCAGGATTAGTTGAATCCAATGGAGGAATTTTCTTAACAGCTTCCCAAAAGGGTGACTTAAATTCTGGAATATTTTTATCCTGTAGTTCTACTCTACAAATATGATATTCCACAGCTGCAGTGACAATAGTCCCTTTCGTAATATCAGATTGATTGAGTTTAACGATATTATATCCAACTCTTCGTTTATTTGTGTTTGAATTAGGGACGGTGACATCAGGAAAAATATAAGTCCTTAGTTTTAGATCTCTCAACCTTTCCACTACATACTCTGAGTAGGAATTGAAAAACTTAAAAGCAATCAATCTGTCATTTGTTAGATTGCACTCCATTTCATGAGACATAAGTCCTACAGGGGTAGTAATGGTTTTCTCACTGAATTCAAATGGAGAAAATTCTGTGAAAGAGTCTTTTCTCACATCATAACCTAATCCAATGAATTTTGATTGAACACATTCGGGAATATTCAGTTGTAAAGTGTGAATAAGTAAATCCGTCACTACAAAATTTTGAGGTAAGTCGCGAATTAGACTCAACGCATCTTTGGAATTATCCGGAAGTTCGTGAAAGCTTTTGATTTGTCTTATCTGTAATGTTCTCTGTAATGTTAGTAAAGAGGAAGGAAATCTTTTTCTTAGTTTCATGTCTACATTTTCCCATCCTACCTGAAGCAATATGGATAATTCTGTCCATTCTATGTCTGCATATACTTGTTCGAGTATTTTCTTTGTATTAATAACTGTAGGATGGTTTTCATCAAACAGCCGAATTTCATTTCTTTCTGTGAGCAAAATTGAATGAGGGTACTCCACACCAAAAGCCGTTCTGATAATCGTTTCACTAATGGAATCTCGTCCTTTCCTTGTCAAAATCGTTTTCATCCTTTCAATCAAGTTGATGGGGTAGTGCTCATCATTAAGAATTTCCACGAAGTCGTTGTTTCTCTTACTAAGTAGTCCTTTATTCTCCGCACAAACTATTGCAACTGGCTGGGGAAGTGATGTATGTTTCTCAATTAAGTTTTGCAACTGTTGACATTTCAAATAAGGATTTTTTTGGTCTTCTTGACTTGCACTTTTGAAATGTGTCAGAACGAAGACAAAATTAGGAAACTTGACGTTATTGAAATGTCGCTGGAAATGATTGATTACTTTGAGAAAGTTAATTGTATCCTTAGATAGAGCTGGATTATCCAAAGAACTGAACTTCAGAACAATTAAAACCAAACTTGGAACTCGTCCTCGCAACCCATCTTTGGAATCTAAATATGAAAGTAATGTCGTCAGCAGAGATGCATCGTCATGTGCGGATTGAGAATTGTTTTTGTATCCCGGACAGTCAATTATCCTCAGTGTATAAAATCCTGAAGTATCTGGAACTTTTATTTGAGCGATATACTCATGCATTTCCGAAGGAGATGTACGAGAAGAGACAGAACAAACATTTTGACTAAGAATCGCATTTATCTAAATCAAATCCAAATGTTTTTATCTTTAATGCATGCTTTATTCATTCATTCCACTGAGATAAATTTTATTTATAAGTTTTTGAAACGAATTTCTGCAAAAATCAAATAAACTAAATACCGTGGATGATTTTCCTGCTCGGGCAAGACCCATGACCAAAATTGAGGCCGAAATAGGCAATCGCTGGAAATTAGTGGAAGAATTATTCGTAAGAATGTCTGTGGCAGAAAGAGATCTGAGAATTTCTACTTCTGCTTCTGTGTTTCTATTCCTTGGCAAAGGCTTCGGAGTTATTGGAAGAGAAACTCTCCTGTTTGCAATTGAAGCTAATTTTTCAGCATCTAAGTAGGGCTTTTTGTTAATTTCCGTGTTACTGTTTGTTAATGAAGTAGTACTAGTACTTCTTATATGACTCTCCCATATTGGAGTTTCTTTAATTCTGCTTAGAACAGAAGGCTGACTGGGTCGTTTGTGTGCGGAAGTCTTTCTTCTCGGCTTATCTGAACATTTGCTTTCATTTCGTTTTTCTTTTAAACTTTCTCTTTCTACTGACACCTGAGACATGTTAAAGTTGCTCACTTGCCTGCTAACGGCATTGCTTTTGATTGAATCTGTGTCCATTGTTAAATGTAGCAATTATATTCCATCACATGTAATTAATTCTTACTTTCTACGTATGTGTCCTCCGTCGAAGGTAACGTTATATTTTTTAAGTACGATCCATATGGCTTGCGTGTACCATTCATATCAGACCAAAACTAAAAACTAAAAAATCTATAAAACTTTTGTAACATTCTCAATAAGTAATACTGAAGAATCTCTATCAAATCTAGTAGGTAAAAATAGGACAATAACCAAAGCAAGAAACATTTACCACTGTTAAAACAAGTAAAAATATGTACAGTGAATGAAATTATTGATTCTTGGTTCATTCAGCAATATAAAACACAGTACTTGTTGATTTTACACCTGCTACCTGATGGATTACCTTGTTCTATTTATTTTCTATGAATCCTGTACAGACCGTAACATATTAGATGGAAAACGAGAAATCATTTGTGTCAGTATAAGCACCTCATTGTATGTAAATCATAATCGAAAAACATGAGTGGGTTATGTACATAAGTTTTTAAATAGAGTGTAACTGTAAGTGTAGGCTATAGTGTATAGCACAAGTTGAGAATGAATTTCGAATGATGTAACCAGCAAACTGCCCCATATCCTAAAATCCTAATCCCATTGTACATAGAACAGATACAAATACAACAGAATATTTGATAAGGGTGCTTAGTCAAATACACAATGATAGGCATTTTAAAGGGTTTTATAGCGTATACGTAAATGTGGTATAGGTCGGTACCTATAATTCTCATTCAATTTTCACTGTTAATGTCATTACATCAATAGCAATCTACTTATTGACGAAATATATGTGATAAATCATCACTATCAACAGAGCCATTAATACAATTGAATTATACAACCATCCATGATCGCTTGGAAATATTTGGAGGTGAATTGTCATTTCATATCACAAAAATTTTATTTACTGTAAATATGAATATGAATCCATCGAGGTAATCATGAATTATTACACTAGACAAGGATTAGTGGGCCGAAAAGCCGAGATGCAATGTCTGCCATGTCTGCCTGTTGCGGTTTTTAATACAAATCCAAAGTGTGAAATATATATCGTATGCATTCCTATAATTTATATGCGTAAAGTGACTGTTGTAGAAATCTGTTTACTAATTAATGCCAATATAAGTATCTGTTTGTCAAATCGTAATATAATAACATATACTATCAGTTTCTTCAGATATGTATTGGACATCCAATGACATGTAGTTTTTCATGATTTAACATTGTACCAATATCCTATGCATTGCGTATGTGGCCGCTGTGTTATCTTTTAACTTAATAAACTCAGACTAGAAGGTCACACAAGCCATACTATGCAGTGAGCCATTAAACACATCCAGAGTAAATACTCAAGGACGAAAAATGTAATTAAGTAAGTAATGCTGTAATATAGTTTGCTAAAAGACCCTTATCAGCAAAATTTTTGCATTTCGTATGGTTAAGTAATTTGCTTACAAGAAACTTGTATGATAATGGATGTTTGACTAGTAGACTGTAGCTTTCTAAGTTATACTGTTGGTTTCCCTAAATGGGGCACCTTTTTGCTCCGAACCTGTTATTTGGCCTGTCACTGATAGGCTCAATTTATTTGAAATAAACTCCTCTGATTCGTAATTATTATGACATATTTTTATATGATTTTCTTTGGGGCATATTTTAATTTCTTGTTGCGAAGCATCTCTTCAAATAGCAGTAATCTCAGTAAATAGTACAAATAGCAAAAAAATGCCCACCATGGCCATGGTGAATTCACCACCATGGTTAATTCACCACCATGGTGAAATCGCCACCATGGTTAATTCACCATCATGGTGAAATCACCACCATGGTGAAAATACCACCATGGTGAAATCCCCATCATGGTGAAATCACCACTATGGTGAAAACACCACCATGGTGAAATCACCGCGATGGTTAATTCACCACCATGGTGAAATCACCACCATGGTGAAATCACCACAATGGTGAAATCGCCACCATGGTTAATTCACCACCATGGTTAATTCACCACCGTGGTGAAATCACCACCATGGTGAAATCACCACTATGGTGAAATCGCCGCCATGGTTAATTCACCACCATGGTTAATTCACCACCATGGTGAAATCGCCACCATGGTTAATTCACCACCATGGTGAAATCGCCACCATGGTTAATTCACCACCATGGTGAAATCACCACCATGGTGAAATCACCACCATGGTTAATTCACAACCATGGTTAATTCACCACCATATGGTGGTGATTTTACCATGGTGGGCATTTTTTTGCTATCTGTACTATTTACTAAAGAGATGCTTCGCAACAAGAAAATTGACCCCAGAGAAAATCATATAAAACCAACAATAATAGATAATGCAATTGCAATAATTTTTAATATTGGAGTGTTATAGGCCACATAGTCAGTGAAAAATGGAATGCTATGAGATTTTCATATGTTATATAAACCAGCAATTGTATCAAAGAAAATTGCGTAAAGTATATGAAATAAAACAAACAACTCAATCTACAGATACTCAATAGTATATACTGGGCATGTAGAATATAATATTATGTATATAGCAAAAGAAGAACTATTTTTGACGCACACTCTCATTCCATGTGCATGCATGTGATTTCAGTTTCATGTTGCATTGGGTCGTAAAGATTCGTCAACTGGAAGATGTATCTGTACACGTTTTCGGATAGAACAGAATAGTAAGTGTGCACAACCGGACAGCTGTACTGTAAGATCTACTATCAAAAATAAAGCAAGAATTTTAATCTCTTTTGATAGTGTGCCTTCCACAGGGTAAGCAAAGTAAAGTAAATGCAATTGTAAGTTATTCATGTACAATGGTCTAAGACCAATCTTGATTTTCTGTTACAGAGAATTGGATTTATAAATTGGGATTTAACTCTACGAAACAAAGTTTAACTTTTTGACTCGTTTCCTCAATACTAAACAGGAAAAGTCTCAGAGATACTTCAAAAAAATGTCTTCCACAGAAAGCTTTAATCCAACAGGTACAGTTATAGCTTGTCCAATTAACTAGTATCTCTGGGAGTATTAAAAAATATTATACGCTAACAAAAATAAAATTGAACATGTAGAGAGGGGTCTGTAATTTGTTATACAATTTCACTTTTATCAATGGAAACCATAATTTTTGCAAATATATTTCAGAGCATCAGCATGTGAGATACAATCCCTTGAAAGGAGAATGGGTTCTTGTTTCTCCGCATCGGTGTAAAAGACCTTGGCAAGGTCAAGTTGAAAAAGTCACAGAAGATACAGTACCCGAATTTGATCCAAAGAACCCATTGTGCCCGGGAGTGACCCGTCCAAATGGAGAAGTAAGATGCTTGCATATTTTTATGCAAATATTTCTGGATATTTGGAAATAAAATAGTATCTTTATAGACAAACTTGGAATACACTTCTACGTTCGTCTTCCCGAATGATTTTCCGGCTCTTTTGGAAGATGTTGCAGCTCCAGAGGAATCTTCAGATCCCCTCTTTCAAGCTGCTGTTGCCCGTGGTACATGTCGCGTAATGTGTTTCCACCCAAAATCCAATGTAACTTTGCCTATTATGAGTCCGCAAGAAATTTTGGCAGTAATTCAAAGGTTTGTTCTTGTTGGTATATAAACTTCAACTTTGTTTTGAAAAAGAGTCTCAAATCAGAACTATTCTTGCACTTTTGATAAGAAAATATTTTATTAATGATAAGATGGATTGAAGAATACAAGGATCTTGGCTCAAAGTACACATGGGTTCAAATATTTGAGAACAAGGGTGCAATCATGGGTTGCTCAAACCCACATCCCCACTGTCAAATATGGGCATCATCTTTCTTCCCCAACGAACCTCGAGTAAAGGATCAACATCAAAAGGAATACTTTGTAAAGAATGGAAGACCATTGCTTATGGATTACGTGGAAAAAGAAATTGGAAAAAAAGTTAGCTTTCTTTTTTAAATTACTTGCGTTAAAACAAATAGAATTATAGCATTAACTGAAAATCTTGCTACAGGAACGATTGGTCGTTGAAAATGAAAACTGGGTTGTAGTCGTTCCTTACTGGGCAGTTTGGCCTTACGAGACAATGATTCTTCCCAAGCGGCACATTCAACGGTTCACTGATTTAACCGAAAATGAAAAAATCTCTCTTGCAGACATCATCAAAAGAATTACTACGAAATACGACAACTTATTTCATTCGTCATTTCCATATTCTATGGGATGGCACGGTAAAGATTGAATATTTTCCAAACGAACTAAATATGAAATTATAGTCAGGATTCTAATAGTCTTTGTAAGAAAATTGATCATTATAATAATTATTTAAAAAAATGGCTCATTGGAATAATTAGGCGCTCCAACCGGTGATTATCTCACTAAGGACACTTCCCATTGGGTCTTCCATGGAATTTATTTTCCTCCACTTCTTCGTTCAGCTACAGTAAAGAAGTTTATGGTGGGGTAAGAGAATATCTGCTTTTTATTTTTATCTAATTACCATATACAGATATATGGGTGTAATTTGTGTTCTAGGTACTTGTAGCGATAGACAATATGCTTTTTCTTTTCTTAGCAATACAAAGCCTTCATTGTTTTCTGTTGCAGATATGAAATGCTAGCACAATCACAAAGAGACTTAACTCCAGAACAGGCAGCTGAGAAGCTCCGAAATTTGCCGGATATTCATTATTCGATTGACACAAAATAAATACATATATATGTATTTGCCTATCCATCTTTTATGAATCTACATTCGGCCGAACCTCGAGAATATATATTTACATTACAGAACAAATGAAATATATGAAAAACTATTTAGTTATTTTCATGCTAAATACCCATAATAGTACATTCGTACTTATGTGACACATTTTAAGCAAACAAGTTTTAGTCGTCACTTTGTGACTAACCTAAGTCTGGTCATATTAATATCCCGATTTTAATTGTGATCAAATGATGTGACAATAAATAACGAAATATGCATCCAAAACATTTATGAAAAATTGCAAATGCGTTTTTATTCGATTGACATGTACCAAGGACCTCGGCTGTGTTGCATTGTATGTACTTATGTCGCTATTACAATTGTACTACGGGTAGGAGAAAGTTTGCTTTTTCTTTAGTGAAAGCTGTATACGTTGTTACGATGTTTTAAGAGAAATGTACTTTCTCCTAGAGGCGTAGTACATTTAATGATGACATTTGTAAGCGTTACAAAGTGTATGAAAAACTACTTAAATATGTGCGAATCAAGTGAATGACAAGAGACCATTTATACCTGACAATAGCTAACCTATTGTGCATCTGATAACCACGTGCAAATATTAAGTGTAAGTTACTAGTAAACTGGAAAGTTTCCATCAACATCTTTGGCCCATCTGTGTAATCCGCCTTCAATATCTTTGAAGGTAAGTGGAAGATCGGAAAATCGTTCTTGAAGTAACTTAACTGCCCTTTGCGAATCATTTCCACGTCTGCATACGACAACAACTGTATATAAAAAAATCCGTAATTATATTCATTTGAATATTTACTGACGACCCACATTATTATTTCTTATATATTTCTTATATACGCTCTTACCATCAAGTTTGTCCGTAGGATTTTCTCCCAGAGTTATTTTAACTTTTTCTTTTAGATGCTGCGTTAATGACTCTATTGTTTTCTCGGAATTCATTTCACTGTATGGAACATTTCTAGCTTCTCGGGGTAAAGCACAGATACCCAGTTCTTGAGAATCTCGAACATCAATCAAAATATGAGGAGCAGAAGACTTAATCAATTCTTGGTATTGTAAAGGAGAAATTCTTTCTTTCTCCGAAAGCAATTCTACTCCTTTGTCCTGAAAATCAATTAATATTTTCGTCGTCTCAATATTATAAATGTGTATAGTGTAGGAAAGTACAGTACGCATTAAATAGTCAAGTAAACAAGCACGCACTTTGTCATCATATCCTGCACCGCAGAAAGCAGGATAGTCTTCAAGAAGAGTAGTAATCGTTGGATTGTCTCCACACGCTGAGCAATTCGGTTGCTTTTGTCGTAATTTCACTTCGGTAAAGCTTCCTCGCAGTCCATCAAACAACAACATTTTTCCAACATAGGAAGCACCAATACCACTAAGCAATTTTATTGCTTCCAGTGCCTGCAATGTTCCTATTGTCCCTGGAACTGTTGAAACATCAAATGGTTAAAATGGAATCAGTTTTAGTGATTAGGCACGTTCAAAATTTAAAACAAATTAACCTGCTCCTAGAACTCCACCATCACTACAATTGGTAACAAATTCTGGTGGTGGAGGTACTGGAAAAAGACAACGGTAACATGGTCCGCCTTGGTAATTATATGTTATTAGCTGACCTTCAAAGCGTAAGGCACTGTTTCAGGAAGTCAAAAATTGTAAAATAATGTATAAGTTTCAAAAAGGATTGAAAATGGATTTTTGTTTTAATTGATTCGTCATTTCGATTTTTTTCATTACCTGCCTGATATGAGTGGTTTTTTGCATATAACCGCAGCATCATTGAGCAAATATCTTGTTGCTGCATTGTCAGTACAGTCCAATACAACATCATACTTCGTAATAATATCCAGAGCGTTTGTGTTTGTGAATGGTTCGTTGAAGGTTTCAATATTTACATTGGAATTTAAGCTGAAATAAAGTTAAAACACATCAAATTTTATTAAATGTTAGCAACAATTTAAGGGGTGTATTTAGTTCATCAATAATTGTGCCATCACTTGAACAGAAATTGTTTTGCCGATTCCGACTTTGGAATGCCCAATGTTTTTTCACTGTGTATAACTTGTCTATGGAGATTGCTTGATTCAACTGCGTCATAATCCACAAGTCCCAATGTTCCTATAGACAAATGATTAAAAGAATAAATTTAGAGACTCCATTTGCGTTTTGTCATATTTGGCACAAATGTTACATAAATACAACATGAAATTTCAAAATCTAAGCCTGTCTTTGGGTTGTATAGGTTTTACTGAAAAAATCTTTGAGTTTAAACTTAAATGAAGTTTGAATTACATTAGCAAATGTACCTAACAATTACACAATTTAAGCGTTCTCATTACCTATCCCGGAAGCAGACAGGAACATACAAGCTGGTGATCCCAGACCTCCTAATCCAACTATTAGAACTGAACTTTTTTTCAAGTTGACTTGACCTAAAAAATATGATAATAAAAATGAATATTCAATAAATGATTCATTTAGTGCTTACTAAGCAAAAAGCAAATATAAGCGTTGACTTGATTTATTTTAGCAACTATATGCATGTATACCTTGAAACCCCAGCTCAGGAAGAATCATTTGTCGGCTGTATCTTCCAATCTCTTCATTTGACAAGCTTTTTTCCGAATTCATCTTTCACTTCTGCAAAAGTTATAAACAAAAAATTTTAAAGGATTTTGAGACAACCATGCTAATTCAATCTCAATAGTTGATAGATCTCTGAAGTAAGGTAGTCGCAAAGACTAATATGCAGAGAAAACTGTCGGTATATATAATATAATAACCATGAATTTATGTCAACGATATATTGTGCACATGACTTTTCCTATTCAAATGGAGCATGGAGTAGCAGATAAAGCAATTGCGAAACTATTGAATAGTAAAAGGTGGAGGTGGAGACATATGCATAGACTACGAATAGACTTACTAACTCAAGACAGGATCACAGGAATAAAAGATAATAGATTTTTAGCTTAAAAAGTTCACCATCTGCATTGCATTACAACAACCACTTTACGGATTAAGTCCTGTAATCTTAATTATTTTGTATCTATCTGTACTGATGGTAGTTTGAGATAAAGTGTTTGAGATACTGTGTGTAAATGCGTTTACTATATTATGCATATACTTGAATCGTCATAATATTTACCTATGCTTTGTCTTGCTACTCTGTTTCTGTTCTATACGATGTCATTGTTATTTTATAGTGTACTTGACAGATCCTTTGTCCATTTGGTATCGAAGACATGATTATCACATCACATTGATCAGTTGAATGGATGTAAAGTTCATAACACTCTATTTAATTCCACTTCTCCACGGTACAAGATTCGTAATATTATCGTAATCTTGGCTAGATACACAAACACAATGTATACACAAACCTAGACAGTACAATATCAACACAACCAGATGTACATTTCGAAAATGAGAAGTTCACACTTCACGAAGTTGTGATAACGAAGATACGGTTCAACCATTCAACATAATTACTGTTGTAACTAACTGTTCTATGTACAAGTTCTATCGAATTGAACCTGAGAAAAATGGTAGAAAGATGTCATTTAACACAATATAATTCTTACCAAATAACCGAATACTAATACTATTTCAACGTTATTTCTATCCACACAGAATATTATTCCTGGGATTATTGTTCATGGAGGAGCAGGGAACATACATCAAAGTCGGGAATTGGGGAAAAATCTCGGTGCAAAGAAAGCTGTGCAAGAGGGATACAAAATATTGTTGAAAGAAGGGAATGTTTTGGATGCTGTGGAGTCTGCTATTCGAATAATGGAGGATGACGACAATTTTAATGCTGGTAACCAACTCCGAAACTTTTGAGTTTTACGCTTCACTTAACTATAATTTTCTACATTAGCTTATCCATACAAACATTTATTCCTGAGACGAAGCGTTTGTGACTAGGAGGATAGGTGATAGGAGTAGGAGAATTTAAACAAAACGTAGACTTACGTGATTCTTGATGTCGAATGAAGTCAAAAGATGAAAGTTCCAAAGGAATGTACCTTAGTACCTTTGACCTTTGCACCAGATTATTTGATGAGTTATGCGTGAGTCAGATTTTGGATTACACGATGTATACTAGGTTTCCATTGAGTAGATACAGTATTAAGCTTGAAGTGAATCTTAGACAACTATTATGTTTGGTTTGGTCAGTTCGTGAGTTAGGTCATCTTTGTTGATAATTAAAAATTCCTCAGGGATTATACCCTCCAACATAAGTTTTAATAACTTTTTACAATTGTAGCTACAGAAGGTAATAATAAGGTAATAGAAGGTAATAGGTAAGACAGGTAGACTCCTATTCGACTGCTAAGGAAGCATTACGAAGTGCGAATACGAATACCAAGACAGCAGAAGAGGCTGTGTAGTAGTTTCTGACTCTTGAGTATGTAGTAGTAGGCTAATATTGATTTGGTCATCAGACAGTCTGACAGAGAGGAAAGAGGTTGATTCACGAATCGCAAAGTCAAGCACCAAGATCAACATGAAATCTGCTTTTTGAATCAATTTGCGAGAAGCAAAGGATATCTTCATTGTCATTTTGTTGCTCATTTCACATAGGTCTTCGCAAGATTCACAATTCATCCTCACATTCACTATCATTCACACACCTTAGATAAAGAGCATAAATTAAGATTTACACTGCTACTTGCTTACTTTTAAGTCCTAAAAATATTGTTTCCTTCCATGTGTGCACGTTTATATTTGTGCTGCATTTATATAAAATGTAAAATGTCTGCCAACTGCCTGCGTTTGCATGCACAAAATGTTTTCTGACAACATTGAAAAAAATACTTCAAATAGTCATTTTGCATGCAAACTTGCGAATCCAATGGGTGATGGGGAAGTTTTTCTTCTATATATGATATAAATTGGAGCACCTTCTTATAGAAACTATATTGGACTATGAATTCGTATAGATAATGCTAAGATGGAATATTATTTTTCTCACAATCTCAGGTAGTTTTTCATAAAAATCTATAACTAATTATAATTACGAATTAATGCATTTCCTTTATGGGAGATATACGGCGCAATTATCTCATTTCCCAATCAAAATCAATTAATTTTCAATGTATTAACCACCCTACTCGGCTCTAAGTGTACAGCATACATTGTTATTTATAGGTTATGGATCTGCATTGACAGTTACAGGCGATGTGGAGATGGATGCAATTATCATCGAAGGATCTTCTTTGCTTACTGGTATATAAAAACTACTAATACTAAAATAATAATGTATAGTGAATAGTGTACTTTTACATTGTAAATACACTTTTACATAAATAATATAAAGGCACCTTTTATTCCATGTTCACCCAATTGAAAGGTATTTAGTGGAAATCACTAAAGAGGGAATTGAATGGTAAGAGAATAGAATTCCTGGCAGAAAGGAATAAAATCTATAGATATAGGTAATTAATATAATTACTGATGGGTTTATTTTAAGGGGGAGTCGGAGCAGTCAAGCATGTGAAGAACCCGATTTCTCTTGCCAGGAAAGTGATGTCAACAAGTCATAGGCTCGTATTATGACCGTCGTCTTATGCCCATAAGATGTCGTCAAGACGCCGATTTCCATGTCTTTTGGACGTCTTGAGTAGTCCCCAGAACTTAAGACGAGGTTCGTAATACGGGCCATAGTCTTCTTGTTGGATCTGGGGCTGAGGAATTTGCAAGTTCGGTGGGAATGGAGCTTGTCCCGAGTTCTGAACTTATTAGTCCTCGATCAAGCTCAACCTTAAAAGCAATTCTTGAAAATTCTGCCAAACCAACCACTGAATTAGGGTAAAAAGTCACGAAATGGCTAATATCAATGTTTTGTGATCCTAGATCCTATATCAATTAGGGTTGAAGAAGATTATTATGTGTAAACTTAGAGGGCCACAGCCAACCGGTTCTGGTACTGTAGGAGCCGTGGCTATAAACTCTCGAGGGGAAATAGCTGCAGCAACTTCCACAGGAGGCATTTATGCAAAACTACCAGGACGAGTTGGGGATACTCCAATTGTTGGAGGCGGAACCTATTGCGATGATAACAGTTGTGGAATAAGCGCCACTGGTTTAGGAGAAGCTATAATGCGTGTTTGTCTCTCATCCCGTATAGCTAATGCAATTGACAAAGGTCCTAATTAAATACAAAACGTTTCAAAGAATTTTACAATTCCCAATAATGTACAAAAGTTTTTATTTTCAAATTTTCAGGATTAGATATTTCAGATGCTTGTGCAGAAGCATTGAAATATATGTCAGATAAAATACCTGATTCAGATGGTGGAGCTATTGTCATCACCAAAGATGGAAAAATTGGATATGGTTTCAACTCAAGACAAATGTCTTGGGCATATATACAAGGAGGAACGGAGTTGCACTATGGAATAACTAAAGATGAAGATATTGTTGAAGAATTGAAATAAACAGCCACTTTTTTGTATATAAAATATATATCAATGCATCTTCATGATAACGATTTCCTTAAGGATATTTTAAGTACTGCTTAGGCACGTCAATACAAGTTTAATTACTTTTAAACACATGCAATCATTGTCATAAGATTATTCTTCCCAAATAATAAATACACTTAATTCTGTACGTAAATCTTAAATTTTAATCCGGTGCTTATTTTTCTTACTTGTCAATTTTCCTGTACTTTCACTACCACCTTCGATCATCTTAGCTGGAAAACAATCGCAGAGCCATCCTGGAGAAAATCCTTCTTCATTGGGAGAAAGTTCCAGCATTTCGACTGATCTTCGTAAATAACGAAATGGTACCATCATGAATAGCTGGAAAATATATAGATAGATAAGTCGCAGTT
>JAAAYG020034046.1:6850-22681 GCA_009936455.2 Tomocerus minor
CTCTCTCTCTCTGTAGAGAATAAGGAAGAAGCTAAGTGAATGAATCTCCTAGCCTCTTCCTTGTACTATAGCCACAGAACAAGAACACACTTGTGATTCTGAATTCATCCAAAGAATGATATATCTAAGCACTCCATATTGTTTATTGTTTCCTGTCTTCCAACCAGATATTCTTGATTACAATTTCATTCACTCCGAAAGTCAGCCAGCCACTTCTCCCAACATAATTGGCTACCACTCATTCAACAACAAAACAAAGTAATCTCGAGCAATTTACGGACTGAAGGCAATATACAGTAAAAGATGATTCCTTATTTATATGGGATCTGATGTGGAGGGAGAGACAGAGATGGAGTGTGGAGACAAGATGTGATGTGCCAAATCAACTCAAAATCCACATGCATTGCATCGCAGAGAAAAGACATAAAGTACTCTTGAGAAAACTCGGCTGAAAATAAGGAGTGTATTGTTAGGACTCTATTTAGTGAAAAGATGTTCAAGATGGAATCCTTTTTGGCGAAAAAATGTGATGAGATGCGTATTGCTTTCTCCTACTTTCATCTAAATCTTTCCTACTGTTTTGTTTTCTATTGTGTGTCCTAGTTCAGATTATGCATATACTTTCTATATACTTATATATATATATATAGATTTATATTATATTTCGCTATATTTAGAATAAAAAATAGAGCTGATTTGATCTGATGGGATTTGCATGCGTCATCCTTGGTTTTCGTGGTCTCATATTGAATAGGCTATTATTATATAAAGTAAGTGGAGAGGAGAAAGTTGAGAAACAAACTAGTAGTAAATATAATAGCGATATGATAGTACTTATGTCTTGTAAGGAAATAGTAGGAGGTATTGCTTTTTATATGAAGGGTGATACTAGGTCGCGTTGTTAGGATCAGATTCTACTGAGCTAGCGTCTCAATCTTTATAGCTAGACGTTTTAGTATTGTTGTATTGTAAATATATTGCCTTGTTTTCTCCATTCCCCCCATCCTCACATAGTTGTGTTCGGTAACTATAAAGTTTGCACTTTGACATGTACTCTACGCATATTATTATCTATGCAGATGGCTTCTTCTGTGCATCTCTGCCAGCAATAAGTTTTCTGTTGTGCCATACTCTCTCTCTGGCTTTCGCAACTTCCATACTATAGTTTCTTCTTTAGATCAAGCCCACATAATACGACTCTTGACTTGATTCAAGTTTCAATTCTACTAGTATGATTCTGAGCATAAGTAGGTAACTCGGAGAAGGGGTGATTCATATTACGAGGAGCCTCTCGCAAATTTCACATATTTTAAAGGGAACGTGCTGCAAAATAGAAATGGGACTCTTCCCTACAAACTGATCTCGCCGTGTGTAAATGCTCCCTAAGAAATCCTCGAGAGCAAGTGTGGGACATGTGTCTCATCTCTTGTCGACTTTTCTATAGAATTTTGGATACTTTGAGTTCCCTTCTCTCTCGGTAGACTACAAGAAAAGAGTTGCATTGACTTCCTTTCGTTTAGGATGGCGTGGCTTGGTTAGTTATCCTTGTGTGGAGACAAGTAAGACAGAGTTCATATACTGGTAAATGCTACGCATTTATATTTATGGGAGAAAGAGGGGAATAATAACAGTGTAAGTGGTTGGGCTTGACAGGGAAGAATGATGCACGGGAAAATATATGAGAATTTCGCCCACAAACTGTCATAACCGCCATGGATTTTTTAATCAGTTCTGCATATTTCTCTCTCTGCGAATTTTCAACGCCAAGAGTTTCCGAAAGGAAGGAACACAACAAGAAACTAAGGCCATTTGGTGCAACAGAAAGTCTAAAATCATAAAGAATATAGGAAACCAAATTGTTTTATTTCTCACAGAGATCATGAAGGGAATGGTTATTGTTAGAATGAAGAGCCGACGCAAAAGGGGAAAGCGGAACGTGATAAAAGTAGAAAGCCCGGCTAGAAAGTGCCCAGTCTGCTTCTGACTTTGAGAAGGAACAGAACTTACATCTGGCAAAAGTATCGAGCCACAGTTAACTCGGAGAAACTCATTTCAAGCCACCAACCACCACCACCATACACGAAGCAAAGGAACCAGCCCATGTGCTCCTCATAAACCAAAGCTTCTGAAAATTCCTTTTTCCATCGGAAACTGTATTGCATTGTAGTTGCTCTCTTAGACATACATAGTTCATGGGATCTAAATTCAAAGCTCATTCACATAACCCTATCTAGTATAATCATTCAATTCAGATTGGATCCTCGTTGCACTTCTCCATCCTCTAGCCTATCCTTGACATCAACGTTCCATCACATCACACAACCTCCTCACTCTTCTCTCTATCCACTGTTTAACTGAATTGTAATAGTGGCAGGGCTATTACTACCTACCATACCACTACTTTTATTATTATTATTATTGTAGTTACATTAAGTTCCCTAGCCTCTTTAGCTTTTCCCTCCCGTACGCCACGTTGAAAACGATAGCCTTAAAAAGAAGACACTCATTTCTCCTCCACTCCATAAAATACAATCGACTAAATCGGATTTAACCATAACGCAACTACTAAGAGGAAAGTGCACTGCTACTGCCCAAACACTACGAAACGTGAAGGAAATACATATTTAGAAAAAAAGAAAGCTACTTCATACATGTAAGTATCTTTATTTAGTAGGAAGAAGGGGAAATCCAGAAATGGGATCCTATAGGGGAGTACAGTCAAATTACCCAATTTAAGCTCAACGCCTTGGATTTTAGAGAAAAGCATCTCGGGAAAACCTAACAAGTTACGAAAACCTCACGGACAGATGAAATACCAGAGAATGCCAACTTAAAAAATACATCTACAAAACCCACTCAGAAAGAGAGAGAGAAAAAAAGGTAGAGAGATTGCACGGTACCTAGTCGAATCAGTGATAGAAAACGTTACATTACTTACTTACGCGACTTCGCATACATAAATTGAAAGTCTCATTGAAGTTGAGGGAAGGCGTGTAATGAAAAGAGAGTCTGAAATAAAAGTGGCATGCATGGACAATGTGTGCTAGGTGATATGAGTCTGAGAGAAAGGTAGGTAGCTATTTCATTGTATGAACTATGAACTGTGTGAGCTAAAGTAAGAAAGAAGTAGTTAAACGTGAGCCGCATTCGGTGAGAGAGACCGCAACTGGAATGAAACTGCAACTTTCAGTTTAAGTCCAACAGTTCACTTCACTACGACGTAAGTAACATAACATAACACAACAACTAAAGTTCCACCGATTACTTTACTTACTTTACTTTACTTCCTTTTCTCTCTCTCTCTCTCCCTCTCACTCTCTTCATTTTCCTTCTCTCAACTTTGCCCTACTCTATTTCATCAATATATCTGACAATATTATATAACAAGTCTATTAAAGTTGCTCGAATTTAGTTGTCTTTAGTCATTCGCCTCATCAAACCCATATAGATACTCAATGTGGAATAGAGTCACACTCAAACTTGTCCTCTCACTTAGAAAACCTTGTTTTCACTCAGACTGTACAAACAGGAGAAGAAAATGTGTAGCGAAAGTTATTTTCTCTGCTGAAACTTGAGCTTTTAATAAAGCTATTAAAGATTTGGCCATTTAGAAAGTCTAAATGCTGCCAATGCAATTTTACATTTTACTAATTAATTTCCTCAAAGACTTAAGTTTTGAATAAGAAAATGAAGTGTGCCGCTGTAGATTTTCCGTTTTCTTTTCAGTTTTTACGAAGAGGAAGAAAAGGAGGGCAAGAGGCTCTATTCTTCCTTTTTGGTCATTGAACTAGAAAATGTACATATAAACTTATTTCAGGTAGAATTGAATTTTCTTTCTCCTTCTGTCAGTCGAGAAACTTTCAACCTTTTCTCTATACACGTATTTACGATTAAAGTAAAACATAACATATATATATATATATATATAGTTTTTCAGTAGATATATGATATATTATATATTCTAAAGCGGTGGTGGCTCTTCCAATATTCAACATTGAGCATCTCCCTGTTGTTTCATTTGCGATGGTATCCAACTGTTCCCAAGTTTTGATTAAACTCACACTCTTCTTCTCTATGTTCTGTTGTATACATTAGAGCTGCACCAACTGTACATTACACATATTACTACATGCTACCTCTTCTTCAACTCCCTGCTTCTCTGTTCTTTGAAGAAAACTCTTAAGTTTCACCATATAGTGTTTCTCTTCTCTCTGAAGAAGAAGAAGAAAGTGAAGAAGAGCCTCTCTGAAGCGTTATTGAATTTTTTTTTGGCTCCAGAATTGAATAATACATTAAGAAAGGTAAGACTCAATTCGTTTCATTCAGGTAACTTTTTATGACATTCTGTAGGATGTAAACTGCTGCATTTTATGTTTCTACATCCTCATAAATCCTAATGAAAATAACAGTCAGACGAGAACTTAAAAATTCTCAAGAATTTACTACGGATTTGGATATTGGTTCCCCAGAAATCATCTGAACATGTAGGTCGTAGGTAATGGCCAAATTGACGACGTTACTTACCTTGTGGATTCCATTGAAGTATTTATATGAGCTGGTGATAGTGAGTCAGACACGTTAGAATTTATATACAATGTAAATGCCATATCTACTGTCTACCTGAAACCTTAAGCCGTTAGGCTACAATAAATTTCCCTGAATCACAATAACCTGTCACTTTCCTTTCATTTCACTTTACTCCGACTACAGACATATGAAATAGCATTCTTCAGCTCTAATATTGCACTACAAACCAAATCTAAACCACTTTACTCATGTTTAGAATTGGTTTGAGGCAAGAAAAAACTTTGCACTAAGCGCCAAGTCTTTTCCAAATTTTCAACCCTGAATAAATAAAACGAGAGCATCAGTTTGCTTATTTTCATTGCGCTCTTCGCTCTAGTTTTCTAATAAATTCTGACTTCAAAGAATGAAATGTTTCAATAATTCATACAATACAAACATGAATAGTTAACTTTTAGAAATTCTCAACATTATGCTTATACTATAGTTTTATTATTCTTTCCGTCCCATCTTTTCCAGAACTGGGTTAATATTAATGGAACCTTGATAAAATAAATAGTATTAAACCTCTAACATTTCATATAACATTTTCAAATCCTGCCTTTTGAAATTTGTAATCGTTATTACCATCGTATTCGTATACATATATACTACAACACCTTAGCCACTATCCAAATACAGAAGTTTCCCATATAATGATTTTCACATTTTCACTGTTGATTATAAATGTAATAGCTAGGCTTATCCCAGCAGAAATATTCGCAGCATTTGCACCAAAATACCTTTATACAATTTTAATATCACTTTACCTGACTGTAAAAAAGTAATTTAGATTTACAGCAGGGAACTGGTTGACGGAATCCCAGGCAAAAGCTATAGGCTCTCTAATTGACTTGCTTTAATATGTATAGATATTTGTATTATGTATGTCAAAGTCAAAGGAAAAACTCTAAACTCTAAAGCCTAACCACAGTATGGCGCATACTACGTATATATACATATTATTTCTTTTAGGATTTCTCTTGGCTTTTCCTGTTATTATTAGTGAACTACATTTGAAATATAAGTTTGCAAATGCGAGATGGCTATTGTATGAGTACATATATGAGGGCAGTAGTAGTTTCGCTCTTTCGACCGGAATTTCATTTTTATCGGGAATTCGTGCTTAAGTGCTTATATAGTGCATTGAATTCTATAGTTGTCTGTGAAGGAACAATTAATGGAGCTTAGAACATGCCATCTAAGGAAACTGTAGTAGTAAGTACCTGAAAATAAAGTTAGAATGGGAGCAGTGATAGAGGAGCGTTGAAAAGCATGGCACAGCATGATGGCTGAAACGAAAGGAAATAAACTGATATAATGAAATGTAAGGGAGATAACCTTCGACGCAAACTGCAGAATACACAAACAAGAATCAAGAAAATGAAATCTGAATGAAAGTCTGTACCAAGAATTCAGCAGTCACCACCACCACTACCACCCAACCAGAGAGCTGTGTATCAACGGCGGTTACCTAAACACATACATATTGGGAACTGAGAATTGTGCGCTTTAACTATTCAATAGCAGTAACCCAGAAGATTGAGACAAGAGCTTAGACATAATGGTGAATGAGTTAATATCAAAGATAAGAGGTTATATATATATTTTGCAAATCTATCTTGTTCGATTTCTATCAGGATTTAAGTTAAAAGGCAATCCTTCACAGATTAGGCTTGTGGGAAGATGAATGGAATTTTTAGGGGAGCTACAAGGACTACCTACCTTCAGTGTACTTTGAAGTGAGCATTAGCCAAAAGCAACAATAACGTGAACGGAGGGTGATGTAGTTACTAATACTCCTGTAAGTGAAATAAGAGAAAGGCTATGGTCCTTTCTCCTATGGCTAGATAAACAGAGAGACAGGGCAGTGGAGGAGAGACGGGTAGAATGAGACACAGGGCAAGGAATACCCGGTTAACGTGCAATGGCAGAGGAAACCGAAAAGGAAAAAGGAAGGAAAGAGTATTGCATTGGCATTGCAATATTGGTCCGCACTCTGAGTTTCTTTGGCTTCACTTCTCTCTCTCTCTCTCTAAGAAATGGGCTAAAGGCAGGCAAGGCTTCCTTTGCGTTGGAATCACACAACGACTCTCCTGGATGAGATAGAGTCCTCTCTTTCTCGTCCTTTGGAAATGTATAGTTGTATAGGAGTGAATAAATAAATAACGTTTCCATTTCCATGTGGACTTGGGATAAAGTGGTGGGGAAGGAAAGTGACATGAAATACTTAAACGTGACTCGCAGCTCAGCCAACAACAACGAGCAACAGGAAGTGGTGGAAATATATTTGCTCGCTTTCTTTCTACTTTCCTCGCTAGTTATCTATCTGGGAGAGTTCTATTGTACTCTCTCTCTCTCTTTCTCTCTCTGATATGAATTTATATAGCATGGAACTTTGTAACTATATTTACGATTAGGTACTTACGTTTACTACGTCACACAATTCTTACAATAGCCTTTCGTTTCCCTACTAAGTTGCATTATGGGATGTTGGCCCAGCCTTCCTTTCACTCACATTTATATCTGCAACGTACAACTCTGAATTGCATAGTGGGTGTGTGCATGTAACTGTTGTTCCTTTTCACTCCTCTCTTCAAAATATATCCTTATTTTTACTAGAAGTGATAAGAGAATTATTTCATATTATTTCATATGCTACTATAAAGATATAGATATAGTCGTTTCTCTTGTCCAAAGCGTGTTAAAACGATAAAAATTTTTTTAGAAACACTAGCGTTTAAAATTTTATCTTCTACGTGCGAATAATATTATGCAGAATATCGTATTACGGAAATACTTTGGAGAAAGCATTAGACACAGCCCACAGGAGAATAACTACAAGATATATAGAGGTAAAAACGCATTTAGCTAAGTAAGCAGAATATATTATGCTATATATGTTGTAGTAGGGAGAGAGAGGTATATATAGTACTCTGTCTGAGTAAACACACATATTCAACTCCTGGCAGCGTGCATATAGAGAAGAGAATAAGTTAAACAAAGAGAAAGCTCTATCCTCACTTTTATTTTATTTCCCTTTATTTCATAGAGACATCCGACACTACAGTGCATACTGATGAGCTCCCACTCCTATATATTTATTTTCTGACTATGTAGCGAGGAGTTGTATTGTTGAGGATGTAGCTACTTTAGTAGGACTGACTGCTCTCTCTCTGAGTGACTGACAGGGTATAGTTGTGTGAAGATGTTTGCAAGTCAAGACTTGTCATCTACGCTGTGTAGTTGATATGCACTCGTGTCTTCGTGTCTGTCACACAGCCACGATATAGGGACTTGAGTAGGGAGGCGGAAGACAAGACAACTTGATGTAGTTAGCCCAGTTTCATTCCCGTCTGTCGCATGCGGGAAAACAAGGGAAATATATTTTTCCTTTGTAAATTCCATATCTTTTCGCAGGGAGAGTGGAAGTAACATTTAATGGGGAGTCTCTAAAGGTTTTACTATGTAAGGAAGTGAGAAAGTGATGTATTGCATTATATTATTATATTTAAATGGGTGTAATCTTTGTAAACTGTAATAAAGGAAGTCCCCTGTGTGTCTAAAAAAAGAGGCGAAAACCGTAAATGAATTAAGTTCTTTAGTTTATAGAGCTAGTATATAGAGAAACGTGTTAAAATATTTGAATTTCCCCGCCGTACGTTTAAGTGCCTTACTACATATATGCGTACATTTAATATCAATCATTTCAGTCGCTGTAAAATGTTACGCATATACATAAAAGTATGCGTACACTGAACGTATGTATAATGTATATGTATGTAGATTGCAGATTGAAATAAAGTTGTGTGTGCAGTGTGTATGCTCATCTGAAGCACGGCCTACATTTTCCCTTTTGGTTATGCATACACATTTTCCATTGTAAATATGTATGGATGGTAAAAGGAAGGAATTATCTGTACAACGAACTCGAGTATGAATGTATGAAGAAATGCAATTTATTCACAATGCTGCTAAAAGCCAAGATGGGAAATCAAATGTAGGAAGTAAGTGTAGAGCATATATATAGGAGAACATAAGATGTGTGAGAGAGAGAGGAGGGCTGGGATAATGCAAATATTATTGTATGCATACTATGTAGCTAAAAGTTGAAAGGATCCCAGAGAAAATTACTTAAGTAGACCAACAGACAGAGATCTAAATAGAAATAGGGTAGAAATTAGAGGGTGGGAGGTGCAGGATATCCATTTAGCATTTAGTTCCCTTTTCTTCTGTAGCCTCCACAGAAATTCGACAAAGGAAAATCATCTGTGCTCTTTCTCCCTGACTTCAGCTTCTTTCCATTACCTATACGAACATTTTGGATCTTGAAGTCACTGAGTAACAATCAGTCAGAATCTTGAGAGTCGACACGAAGAGCTGGGCTTGAGTTTCTCCTCAGAACTCTTTTGATTGAATTCAATGACTACCAATAGAATGAATATGGGATTGAAACGAGAAAAGTTTTTCGATTTGAGACAATGCTAATGCTCTGACTTCATTTCCCTCGGATTCATTCATTGAATGAGAGAGTCTGAGAGAGAGAGAGAGAGAGAGAGAGGGAAGGCAAATTCCATCCAATTCAATTCCCTCTCATCATCATGTAGTTTATCACGTTAAATACATGCAAAAGAATTGCAACCGGGTTTATTACTTATAGATAGGTGGTTCTATTTACATAACTTACTCTCTATCTACTACATAAGAGTGCTTTATATTAGATTATATTTACTACTCTGTCAGGAATTGACTTTCCCTTTTACAACAAACCAACATTCACCAAGAAGCAAAGCCTTGAAAGTGTGTATAGTGGCACTATATAGGCAGAGAGGGAAAGTAAATCTGTAATACTAAAGTAGATGCTGAGATAGTTTTGATATATTTAGCTATAGTAAAGTGGTAACTATCTTGAGACAGTTACTTTGGTTGAAACTACACAAAGAACTTTTCCATAATGTGATTAAATCTGATTAGTGGATGTAGGAGGCGAGGGATGCCAAGACATGTAGCAAGTTGCAACTTATTCATTCAGCTGTTTGCACTACAAAGAGTCGACGATAACTACTTACTTACTTGTTAGAGCGATAGAACTCAAACAGAATGCACACAAACTCCCTCAGTAACTAACTAGGTACAAAAAGTTTCAATTTACGACATTAAAGATAAATAAGACTTGCCTTGCCAGAGAGGAGACTGACTACAGCACACATTTCCGTTCCTACACCTTCACTGCATTCTCAGCAGTCTATGTACTTCTAAGTACTTATGGAAGTTCTATTAGTATAATGCATTTTCTCTTACCTACTTGAACTATTAAGATATGTTAATCTATCCAAGTCGCTACTCAACCTACATTTCCATTTTATACCACAACACAATAGATATTACATAACACTCAATATCTTCCTTGTTTTCTAATCAGATCTATACAACTACTTATAGACTATTTTGTATTGGGATTTACCTTACTCCTTGTTTTAGTACAACAAGATTCACTCTTAAGGCGTATTTGTTTAGACTTATCTCCAGTACACTGAATTAAACTTCGTTTACAGGTAGCAAGCGACTTCGCTGTTTAGATCTGTACACTGAGGAAAAGCTGTAATTTCCTCGTCTTTAGCTACGGAAAAGTAAGGAGAAAGTTTCTGCAGTTTACGAGGAAGTATTAGCATAGTACATAAACCAGTCTGGGAAGAAACCACGCACTCGTTCGTCGCACGCTCCCGGACGGGACGCAGACACAAGCGTTAAAAATAAGGCCAATATAGTCAGGGTTATAACAGTGCAGGAAAAGAAGTTTCTATAACTAACACACGGCAAAGAATAGATCAAAGCAAACCGCATGTCGTAAAGGATAACTGCTCCAGAACAAACATTTAGCTTAAAATAACAAGTGTCAAGACAGATGAGGGCATTATTCACTCCGGAAAAGTGTCATATTTCAGTAGTCAAGAGCCACAGGAGAGAATAAAACGCAGAAACAGAAAAAGAAAAAAAGTCGAGCTACGAATTCTCACTCACAATAAGTCACGTTATGTATAGACTTTACAGGGAAACCCAGAAGTAATTATGAATACATCGCCCCACAAATACCTGTATTCGTAAATGAATATAACAATTTTTAATTCTTTCAACTAAATTTCATGGCCTGGAGGAACTCATAAAGATTTACAGAAGAGTATATAATACAGAAAGTTTTGCCTAGCAAAAAGCTAGATGTATGTTGCCTGTATAACTTTTACCACTTCAATCAAGTGGTAACAGCGTAACAGTCAAATGTCTATTCTCTTAAGTACAAAATAGCGACAATACAATGATAATATCTATACTTTATTTAAAAAATGTTGATTCAATCCCCAATTCATTGTTTACGAGACTACTTGTTCCTATCAAAATCATCTACCAGTTCTTGAATAGTCGACACCTTCCTATCCTTTGTGATTTGCTGAATCGAGCATTTTCAATTATCGATACCTACGTCTATTCATGTATTGTATTTGTCACTCTACATACCTCGGACATCTGCAAAGAATGTCATTGATGTAATATATATATCAGAACTAATATTTAAATATGCTAGTCTTTTGACCAATTTCACCTTTATATGTCACTGAAATTGTAATTGTACCTCTGCATTATCATATTATCAATGGTACTTATTTCTTTGTTGGGGAATATTAAGAACATAATATCCTGTGAAAATAACATGATATCAGTGATAGGGAAAACCCTGTACTAAGTTGAAATAGCACGAGATAGTCACAGAACTAGAAAGAAGTAACACAGAGGTTAGGTATTTGTGAGAAATGTTGTGCAGAGTTGCATAGTCAACTGCTTACTTAGGTTAGAACATTACTACCTTTGGATTTTCCGAATGCAGATCTCCCCTTAGCATAAGGTAACTTTCCCCACAGTTTTGCAAGGTATGTGTTACAATAGAAGTGAAGTATATGTAGAGAGAGTAAAAAAGAGAGATATCAGGTTTATTTAACGTTGCGATGTATTATCCGTTGGAATTGCTGAGGAAAGGAAGTGCGAGGAAAACATGGCATCAAGCTCCATGCAGTCAAGTACTACACAGAATATCCAGCTCTATTGAACATTCCCTTTCCGAGGCAAAAGAGCGTTAGCAAGGGAAATCATCACACTCACGAGGAATATAAAGCGAAAATTATGCAGACTAGAGTGAGTAAAGTAAGTTTTGTATGTAGGTACAGTAGGAGCATTGTAGTAGGCATTAGGAATGACTAGTACATACTTAGTGTCTATAGGTGCACGTCTAACATGTCTGTGTTTTAAGTAGGCGTGTAAATGTACTTTGCAGACAGATTCTTTTACTCACGCAACTGAGTTGCATTTAAGTGTAACAGGCCCTTATGCCAATGCCCAATCATTAGCACGATTTTCAGTTAAAATTACTGAACAAAGATTTTATGTGTCCCCTCGTAAAAGTAAAGTGTCAATGTACAGAATGTTTACTATTATGAGTCGAAGTAGAAGTTGACATCTATTTCAATTAAGTGTGTTGAAGGGAAAGGAAATCCCGTGTATAAAATAAAGAAATAATGAAATTACTTAGGCACATGTTACTGAAGATTAGAGCAGTGAATAAAAAGGAGAGCATGCTATCCTGATAAAAAATTCATGGAAAGTATCCTTGTACATTTTAACAGGACAGAGAAGTCGAGAGAAAGGAGGGAACTCCGGCGACAGGAGCAATTCAAAGAGGTGAACGTGTTTATAAGACATTGTATGTAAAGTTTGTAACCTTAGATGCATATTAATAAAGTTAGTTGGTCTGTTCTTGTTGTAAAAGGAGAGGGTAGGAGGATAATGGCGGGAGAGAGAAAGGCAGGCTAAGCGGAGTCAAATGTGTTGACAGAATATAAACGGGAGTTAAACTATCTGTAGGAGGAAGCCACAAGGAAAGCGGATGAATAAACCAAAGCACGCAACTTTCTTCAAGTTTTCTGTACACAATGACAAGAGGCTTTCTCCACTTAGCTTAGCTAAGTAGCTATGTATAGTTTTAGGTTGCATAGGTTGAAGTATGTCTCTGGGTTGTTTAGTCAGACGCTAGACGTTGGCATTAATATGAAAGTAGTAGTAAAAGAAGGTGGGTGAATGATGATAGGAGAAGTTTTAACTAACTAACTACCTCAAGAAAGTGTTTAGCCTCTACTTAGTACACTTAGTATCTTTACGTTCCGTTTAGTTTGACTTTCTTTTGGGAAATGGAAGTTTTTGGTTGGGAATGGCGGCTATTCGTGACATAGAAACTCCATTCGTCGTTCGGAACACACCTTATGTAGTTTTAAGAGAGTAAAAACCTAAGTTAGGATTTTCGAGGAAGGATTGAGTTCTATATAAAGTCATTGAGTCAGTAAATAGTCAAGACAGATTCTAAACAGAGGAGAATTTCGTGACATTATTTCCTATGTGGACTGGAATGTGTGTCACGTGCAGTGCGAGAGTTTTTCTTCACGAGAAATCCCATACTTTTTCCACTTGTCTGATGCACGGCCGAGTTTTTCCTCTCTCATTGTCAGTGAGTTAAGACTTTAAGTTTAGTTACGTTAAGGCAACTTATCCCAAAAGGCTTAGCATCAATAGGATAACTATGTACAGACGGATGTAAAGTTACATTAGTGCTAAGCGCTCCTCCATCCACCTTCCTTTAAAGGCAGCTAAGTTAACTAAGAATAAGAATGGGGTCTGAAAGAGCCAAGCTAGGACATGACTTGAACTTGAGCCCCCTAATCCGCTCGGCTTATCTAAATCAGCTTCCTATTGATTCACTAAAGAAAAGACGTCCAATATAACGACGACTATACACTCTTGCTGAAAATAAGTGAGTAGCCCTATTATAGACATACTCCATATCTCTCTCTCTCTCTCTCTCTAATTCCTCTTTCGACTATATATAGAGCAGACTAATAAATTAGTAGGAACTGATACATTTGCCATTTACTTAGTTTCTTTCTCCTCCTGCCGATGTGGTTTGGTTACGTTTACTGTGGTTTCCCTTTGGAAAACCATTTCCTAGCCCATTCTTTTCATTCTACTCAACGAACCATTATATTGCATTCCATTTCATTGTAATGTAAGGCAGTGCACTGATAGCGGGACCTAACGAAACGTAAACTCGCCGTATAGAGGAAATCTCTCTTGATATATGTCTTAAAGGAAAACCAAACAAAGTAAACCACAAGAGGAGAAAGTCGGGGGAAAGCAATAGTCAATAGAATACACTCACTTACTATATGCTACACATGAAGTTAAGCTAATCGAATCAGGTGCTTTGGCATCGTCTGCTTAGTTTCCACTCACTCAGCTTCCCTCTCTTTCTCTCTCCCCGACTTTTCTCCTTATACTCCACTCTCATTCAATTTAGCTGTGCAACTCTTTCCCCTGAAACGACTATATTCCCTTTTATTCCGAGGTAACAAGCTACACTCTGCCCATTTTCGTATCTTGCGTAAAAAGGCTAGATTCTCACTGGAGATAAAAGTGTGGCTAAGCCCTCTTCAGAAATCTTGTTCACTATTGTCTTGACCAATCTATTTCTTAGCTACTTATTAGGTTTATCTACTCTTTAACTGGAGACGTAGTGTGAAATTCTTCGCTATGCCATGCCAATTACCTTGCACTCTTTACTTTAATAGAGAGTCCATGAGATTTTTCCCCAATTTAACGCCCTGTACATGCTTATGTCTCTATTTGAGAGATTTTATATATAAAATTAACCTAAATTCTGTTATAGTGCACGTCTGGGTGTGTGTGTTCTAGATTTCTTAGGTGTAGTCCTTCTTATGTTGCACTGTGTGCTTCTTAAAGTATTTAGAGAAAGGTGCTACCACATGATATGTAATCTTGTCGCAGCCAATTTGATTATCTACAGGCTTAATTAGATTCTGAGTCGATTCTACCTAATCCTCATTTAACAAGCTTAGCAGGTATTTGCTCTTGGCGTGCCCTTTTATTACATTTACTGTTTCCCCGTCTTCCCTCTCTGTCTGTCTCGTCTATTTACTGTACAGATACACATATAAAAGTGTATTAAAGATTGTAACACCAAAAGAGACTAGACTGTACGTTGGTATGTACACATGCACACCTAAACACTTCTTCTTCTTCTTCTTCTTCTTCTATAACTACTCAGAACTGACTTGAGTACTACTTATAATAAATTTTATAGTTCGATTTACGCCTTCCTTCACTTCTCTCCATGTTTCCTCGGCTGAAAAGACAAGAAACACTGAATTGCCAATTTACTTAGTCTTTACTTCAATTCAAGTTAACTTCGTTTAGGCTTCGATTGAATTTCGTTTTCTCTCTTTAGCTCCCTCAATCCCTCCTTGGATATTTGATAGGAAAAGAACGGCGAGGGGAAGCTCGACATTTCCCTCAAGACCGTTTAACTTCTAAATTGAGTTTGTCGTTTTCACTACTGTTGTAAATAGATAGAACTGGACTGCATAATCAACTTCCTTCCGGTCTACACACATCCTTTTCCCATTCTAAAATTTCCTCATTCTCATAGATATTATTACCACCAGTCATTTAGAATAGCGATATTGTAAACTACATTGTTATCACAATACAACTTTTAAAATTATATATGTACAGATTCCAAGCACCAACAGTCCTGCCGTAGATCTAATTGTTTTGCAGATTATGTTATTTTCAGAATGCACGACAAAATCAAATGGAGCATGGTACTAACAAAATATATAATTCTTGGGATGGTTCGAGACTTTTTCTATATTAAAGTAATATATTTTTATATAGTACTCGATCATCTACTTTTCTGTTTGTGTTTTACTATAGCGATTGTTTCAAAGAGTCAAAATTTGGCACTATAATTCAATGGTTCCATATTACCATACAGTTTCTAAAAGTGAATGTCAGAATATAAATTGGGAATGAAAAAACTTGAAAGAAAGCAAGAAATAGTAGTAGCAATAATAATGCAAAACTGTAGCTTGTTTCAGTAAGGGTTATTTTTTCATTTCATGATTGCAATTGAAATTATGTTTTGTTGAAAAAGTTTTAATATTGTTGCTTGTTATTTGCATAATTGTGTATGTTCTTGGGTGTGGTGGCTTTAGAGAAAGTACAGGGGAAAGGAGGGGGAAGCCTATCTTAGGATATTACTTAGTATTACCTACTATTATTATTATGGAATAGAAGAGTATGTATATAAATGAGTATGACTGTGTTATGGTGGAGAGATAGTGATTGTGAGTGGAGTAAGTGTGCATGTGG
>JAAAYG020034046.1:29700-49695 GCA_009936455.2 Tomocerus minor
AGCACATGGACTCCCACGTTTTTAGAGTAAATACCCTACTTCATATTATAAGACATGATTTTTACTCTTCATCATAGCTGAGTAAGTGTAAATCGTACTTACACATAATGCACCTGAGTTATATTTCCATGAATATCTAATCATCATTCGCAAAATATTTGTAACGTCGTGCATTAGTGTGTTCTGAAAATGCTAGCTAAAAAATACAACAGTATTTAACAGTAATTGTTATATATTTTAGTAACAAGAACAAGCTGTTCTACAGAAAATAGGATTTGGATATTTTTAGAATCTAATAAATGCTTTGTAAGCTAGTAAATTGGGCAAGAAAAGTATATGTCTCAAGTAATTTCTGATTGACGTAGAAATTACCAATACACTTGTAAAGTGTCATAGTGAAAAGGGTATGAAAGTTGTAGGGGAAGGAAAAGTTTTCTAAAGGAGCTGAGTAAGGTTGTGAAGAAAGAGGATATTGAGATTGAGAGAGACAGTTGAACTTGAGGCTAAAACGAGAGTCAATGCCAATGTGCAACTTTTGGGTGAATTCCTACACATAAAAATGTCTTAAGAATGCGTAGGAGTCTAGGGTTGCGTGAAGTGAACGGACGTCAGAGAGATGTGTTCCTTTGCATGTGTGTGTCTGTGTGTGTGTGACTAAGCAAAGTATGTTAGAATCTATGACGAGCGATTAAGTGCAAAGTGAAGCCGAAGTTGGGGAAGTTGTTCTATTCTGTTTGGTGAATCGAAGCGTTTTTCTATTTGACTCTATGACTCTTGGCATCGGCTTCTGTGTCCTCATCTTTTCCTATCTTGTGTAATTCGGTGTACACAGAGTTGAGGGAGTAAAAGAAACTCTAGGATTATACAATAGTAGTGACTATCACCTGACAGTGGTGTCAGAAGGGTGCGGATCCTTATATGAAAGCATGTTCCATGGCACAGTGCAATTTTTCACGTTGCGATGCATTGGTTAAAGGGAGCTAGCTGGTGATGCTCGTTGGGTTTGCAGCATTAGGCGGCCTTTGAGAAAAGGAAGCGGAGGAAAGGTGACAGGAGGAAGAGATGTGGAAAGTCAAGAGGAAAGAAAGTTTTCCACTTGGAGAGTAGCCAAACAGAAGAAAGCAAATAGACAGACAGACAGGGAAAGGAAAGCCGGAATAGAAAAGCTACTACACACTTACGACTACGAGTTAAGTCAAGTTAAAGGTTCTCCGCTTCCGAACATCCAGGCTAAGCAACTCTGGTCAAAATACCATGTTCCCACATCCAGAGAATTTCGAAGCTTAGCAATAATAACCTTACATTAGAGGGAGAGCGTGAACCTAAAGGTGCTTTTATCCCGACTTTTTCCTCTCCAGAATCCTCTCCTACTCTTTCTCTCGCTTTCCAATACAACTTTCTGTACTGGATGTGCGTGAGTGAAAGTACATAGAAAAATAGTAAAGGGATTCCGGTGTCCTTAAACTTTCCCTGTCAGCTTTCCTTATGTCATGTTGTTATTTTTATGTTTTGTTAGTTTACTTATTGTTAGACTCATCCTCCTCCCTTTTCGCCCTTTACTTTTATTCCCACTTACATAAATATAGAACTGCACTCGCTTTTTTATTCAAAGAAATGGTTACTAAAGATCCTAGTACGTATCTATGCTCCAGTAGAGATATTATTTTTTTATAGTAATAGTAGTAATACCTTGTCAAAAGAGCTTTTTTAACATGTTATGACTAGTAGTAAGGCATATGCGTTAGCAAAAATATATTTGAAGTGACACGCACTTTTTTTCTGAGGAAAGTTTTAGCCGTTTTGAAGGACGACTCTCCATTGATACTTAAATAGAGACGGAAAGAAAAGCTAAGACTCAGCGGAAGATCGTCTCAGCAGTCTTCACAGTTATCTATCTATGCATTATACACGGAAACAAAATCCTATATTACTTCTATGTATCTGAAACGTGGATTTCTAGTAACAGTTCTCACAGAGCATGACTTTGGCTTAGTAGCAGAAAATTTCCCTCGTTTTATTTATCTACATGTGTATTTATAGGGAGTGGAGGTAGGTAAAAGCTACGTATGTGGTTTAGACATGGTTTATAGCTTATCTAAGCAATACAAGGAGTGCCACAGTCTGTAGCTGCAGCTATGTAGCTGTAGTTGTAGCTAGCTAGGCCAGCTTGTTGGAGTACGTGACAAGAAATGAGTATTTCCATTCCATGTACAGAGGATATAGGGAAAAGTGCAGAGAGGAAGTTAAAGTTCTCGCCGCGTTTTGCACTTTGCTCATTTCTATTTGTGAAAGAGCGGAATTTGGGACGAGCCTTTGTATCTCTCTCTCTCTGCTAACTAGTCGGATAAACTAACTAACTAAACTGTAGTTCTGTATGTGGCTAAAGTCACACACACACACTAACAGGAACTACATGTCAAATGCACATAAAAAGGGAAAACCACTAACGATATCCATAAGCTCTCTCTCTCTCTCTCTCTCTCTTTCCCTATCCTTATTATAGTTAATACATTTGAGAAACAAGTTTATTTCTTTGCTTGGCTTGTGCCATACCACCACTAAAATTTTTCCTGTGTATAACTCGACTCTTTTTTCTCAAACTTTCTGATAATTAGTTCTATATGTATTAACACATTAGCCCTATTTGGCTAAAAAAAAGTTTTTTAGCGAGTTTTTATAGGCATTTTATCTGTGGGAGGCAAAATTAGATTCAATATGGTGGAAGATGACAAATGTGGTTATATATGGAGTACCGAGTACATATATATATGATATACTCTATAGGTTGTTGGTTGAGAAAAGAAAAGACAGCTATTGCTAATTGACATAAATTATTTACCTTGTCTGCTCTCCTATGGTGTGTCATCTAATTAGCCGAATGAAATGAGAAAAGTTTCAAATGAATCAGAGCAATGAATTATTTTCTTTTTGAAGCGTGAGACAGAGTTTGACGGAGATCGAGAGTTTCGGGGGCAGCTGAAGAGAATGGTGGGGAAGAGTGAATATCGGAGATGGGCCTATGAAGACGAGACAGAAATGAGTCTGGAAGAGCAGTTGACATTAGAGGACCATGACTATCACAATCAAGAACATGGAAGTGAGACGCCTACGAGTACCACAACTTTCTCTCAACCAAATGTCACAATGACAGCTTCCCGGAGTCATCAGCGGAAACGCTCCAGAAACAACACGTCGATCAAACAGAAAGTAAGACTACCCAATTCTTATATCTATAAACTTTCTCATATAATATCCTTACTTTATGTACAGGGTGGCTTTTTTATCTTTGGCCCTATCAATTTCATCATGTAAATCCCTACGTAACTCACTAAAGTTATTTTCTCTCCGTTTCCACCAAACGAAATTTTCACATCGGGAATCTTTTATGAAAGTGAAAGATTGATTAGGTGTAAAATTTTTTGAGAGATTTACAAAATGATGTGACCAAAGATAAAAGGCCACCCTGTAAATCTAATATATCCTTTTCTCTTCTACGCATATTGTCATTAATTTAAGCTTATATTGAACACATACACCTGTAACTCTTTGTTTAGGGTAATATAGGGCTTGATGTTCTACTTTTTATCATGTGGATATCTAGTAAATCGTTGTAAGAGTAATATAGGTAGGTATCTAAGTTTATATAGTATAAGTGCGCTATAAATTCCTAGGTAGAGAGAGAAAAGTTCACACACTAGACGGTACATGGTACAGAGACACATGCACTCAGGATGGAAATTCAATTCAATGAAATGCAATCCAATGGAATGGAATATAAATTCATTCTGTTGAAAGAGTTCGGCTCTTCAGTTGGTCGGTTTGGAGTTGAGTTGTCCGTGTTATGTTATGTTAGCTCAACACTCAAGTGTGCCTTTCCCATTTCAATTATTCTGCTTGGCTACACCGTCTAATGTACCCAACTCTCTCTCTATGCTATGTGATCTACTCTCTCACTCACTTTCTCTATCAATAGCACTGGCACTGCTTACTCTGTATAAGGAAAATATAGGGAAAAGCATTATTTTTATTTCCACTTTGTACGCATTTAGGTATACGAGAGAAGTTGCTCTTAAAACCATATAACACGCTTCATTTCATCCTATAACTACAAGTATGTGTCTAGTTTAAACAACATATTCTTTACGGGATATCTATTACAATGAGTAGATTCCTGTCTCGCTTTCGGCAAAACTTCCATTCCATTAGTAGGTACACATACAGGGCATAGAGATCTCGGTGAGATCTCCTCTCTCTCTCTCTGCGGCATATATATCATATAGTATTTTGACAATCCTTGTTATTCTCATTGTTAGTTGACATGACATGAGACACTTTTTAAATTCAAAGCTTGAAAATACATTTTGTGTGTAGGTAGAGGAGAGGAAAGGCTGGGGCCCCACTTTATGAATTGTGAAGTTTGGAGTAGTAGATGATGAGTTATAATAATAATGCATTATATAAGACGGCAACCTCCTCAAACTCTTATTATTAAAATGGATTTGGAGTCCATATGTTGCTATAATATCTAAAATTGAAATAGTGTTGAAAAGGGAGTAAGGAAAGTAGAAATGATAATGGAAATGAATTTTTGTGCCCTACTTTGTGTATAACGCTCTCGCTCTCTCTCTCTCTCTCTATGACACAGATGCAACTCTGCTGCCTTACAGCCATCGTCCTCCTCATTGGATTCTCGATAGGCTTTGCTCTAGGATTTCATGACAGAAGAAACGCTATCGAAACGGAATCACCTTCATCATCCCAACCAAAAGTCAGCTACCAGAGTCATCAGCAGGAGCAAGAGCAAGGAGATTTCCCAGAGCATGCTTCCTCTTCAATCCCATCAATGTGGTCCACATCCGCAGCCCATGAAATTAATGAGCCTTCATTTCACAAACTCGTCAGTCAAATCAGCGCTGAGAATATCAGGCACAATCTCAAGTACGTTCCATAGCATCTCTTCCATAACATTTATTTTTATATTTATAATGCAGTCGTGTCGTCCACTAGATAGATTTTAATGAGTTCACTCAACTAACATTAGTATTTCACCTTTATCACTATAGTCCTACCCATTGTGTAACAATCTCTTCTATAATGTTCCCTCCTACAAGGAAATTAGAATGAGTAACTCAGGATTATTCACTATAAAACATTTATCTAGCGTGCTATTGATAAAATCCTCAGAGACATTAAATATTAAGTAGCTATAGCATAGCTTTAGAAAAGTTACTGTTTTCTGAACTCCTGAGGTTCTTAGATCCACTTTCCTCATCTGCTACACACGCAGTAAAAATATTTTTATTAATATGCGTATAAAATGAAAGTCTGAAATCCTTTAGGTAGATTAGGGAGCGGAAGGCAAAAATAAGATGAAGATGAGTAATGGGAGGAGTGTGTATTAGGAGAGAGAGGATTATTAGTGATATAATTTTAGTACAGAGTTGTAGTATGTATGTGTATTAAGGTAGAAAATCTGGGGACCACACTTAAGCCGGATACTTGAGCAATTGGAATTTTCTGGCTCACGTAGCAGCCTGGGGTAAGTAAAATCATCGTGATGGGTTTTAGGAGTCTGTAGCTTTTGGTAATAAGTAGGTGGGCTATGTTCTTTGCTACGTGCGTGTTATGTTCCGAAAGTTACATTATAGTTATTAGAGAAGTGTCTAATGGCAGTTGGCTTTGGTTTTGCTGGGCTGCGATGGGATGGGATGGGATGTCACGGCATAACGTATCCATTGATTATTATTACCTAGCCATCTAAATCTGTGTTACTCATTTCCTCAGAGCAGTTGCCTCACTTGAGTTGTCTTGTCTCCTGCAGTTAAGTCACAGAGTGAATTGAAGTGACGCCAGAGCATGCCACACTTACACTTACAACTCCCCAATCTCAACTAATTCTCACACAACTATCTCAGAATAGATGAATAGAAATAAGTTGGGTATAGTTGTATAGGTAGAAAAGGGAGATGTAGACCCACTTTACTTCCTCCATCCTCCAATCTCATCTATTTTAATGAGCTTTTAATAATACGATACGATGCCTATGAGCACGTCCTTGAGTCACTGTGACTTTCTTTGACTTTTATATCCGTGGAGGAGAAAGTGGGAGATAGCAGATATATTTCCATGTTAATGCTAGGTAACTTACGTAAGAGAATATTGCAAGGCAACTTGTAACTTCAGAACAGTCATCTTATCGTAGTAAGCTAACTTGCTCTCTTTCTCTCTCTCTCTTTCTTGTAGCAGGAGCATTATTATAGGACTACATACACAAAGATCTCAGTAAGAATAGAAATAAGAGGCAATGCACTTACTACTATGGGAAAACTTTCCACAAATGTGCTGTAAATACTCATTCTCCAACAGTTTTACTAGACTTATGCTCTGTTTACACAGATAGAACTAATGCTAACCAACCACCAAACTAAAGCAAACCACTTTTACTGCTATCTACATAACCGAGCATATTGTCTGACTTGTCCTCAGCAATAAATGACTTGTTTCTACCACTCTCCACCACACACTTTTGACTTTTTCTCTACAAATACTTTCACCAAGTGGCTTGTTCTTTTGTTTCGAGAGAAATGCCTCGTGGATTTTGGGACTTGTTTACGATGTATACCTATGTCGCTACTACCTATACTTTATCAAGTAATAGCAAATGCCAAAGCAGAGTAGTGGCTAGATAATTAAAGGTTTAGAAAGCTAACAGGTTTGATTTACTTTGGTAATAGCAGATATTTTCTTCATTGGTAAAGACGTCTGTCTAGGAGAACATATATGTGGTAAGGAATAAGAATTGTGTGGGGTTACAATTGTTTATTGTTCGATTAGCTTTAGAAGTGTGATATATATCAATGTTGTGAGGATGCGGAACAAAACACAATTACCTCTTCTATTGTTTATATAGTGTGTATATGTTCTAGAAGGTTAGGTCTAGGCTATTATGCCATTGGAAGATGTTAGGTAGGGGACGTAACAAAGTAATTGCAATTAAATATTTCCTGGGATCCCTAGAGAGATTAAGAAAGCAATAAAACAGCAATATAACAATAGTTAGGTAGAGGAGCGAAGGATTTAATGAAGTCTGTAAGACGAGGATTTTTCATTAATCAGTCAAAGCGAAACAAATCCTTTGTTGCCCTCCTAAAGTATATAAATCCATGTTTTTTTCCGCTTGGATTAGTAGGATATATAATAATGGTGCTTTGTGTGTCTTGTTTTCTCTGGAGCTACAGACAGGCACTGTTAAATAGAAAGACGGCTCCTGACTATAATAATATTATATAGCCGAGCGAGAAGGTTAGTTTCTTTAGGAGGAGAGATCAGAGAGGAGAGAAAGAAATTGATTAAAAGAAGTAGTAAAGTGAAAGAAGTATCTTTCTATTTGAATTGTGCTATGTGGAAAGTGGGGCTAGGAGCTGTAGGAGCGTATGTAGGTAATTTTTGTAATTGGATTTTATCATCTGATTCTTTCGCGGTGGACGACAGTGGTGGTGGGAAGGGGAAAGGAGGAAGTTGGGCTTAAAAGAAAGCCGAACGAGTTGATGTCACACTTTTAGTTTAGTTTTCTTGAGTCGACTGGTAAGTAGAGGCTAAATAAATATTTACTTTGTGGTTGAATTGATTGAATGAAACAGGCGAATGAGTCATGAGGAACACACGGCCGGGACGCAAGCCGGAAAGTCAATGGCTACGGCCATTAGGGATTTGTGGCGAAGTTATGGACTGTCTGTACGCGTGGAACAACATAAAGCTCTTCTTACCATGTATGTAACCTACTGTCAACTCTTTTTCTTTTCTCCTTCTTATTCACTTCACTATTCTTAGTTCATAAAGGAAGCTGGGACAAACACAATAGCCTCCTCCTCTCAAGACCCTTTAGCACTTCTCTACAAACAGAACTTTTAACAGAATCACCAATGTACGCATCTTCATACTACCAAATGGAAAACAATATAACGTACACTCCCAAAACACCATACGATACCTTTTATATCTTTACTTAACTATTAATCTATCTTCCATCCTATATCTTCACATAGATTTATTCAATTTCCTGCCTCCTTCATGAGTAAAAAGCGTTACTTTCATTCTTTTCACAACTTACTCAAAATTAAGTCAATTTTTTTCCGCGTAGCATACGACAATTATTTTTTGCTTGTTACTAAGTTGTAAGTACATTGTTCACACATTCTAATAACATCTAGGAAACTATCAGTGCTAAAATTTTAGATAATCTATAGAAAATTTCAGTTTAATTTTAAGAAGGAAGGAATTATATTTATTTGTGATTTGGCGCGCAGTCACACAGTCAAAATTCGTAGTGATTTTATGTGGATTTTGCAATTCGCTGTGCGATTTTTCCCGGAAAGAACAAAGGGATCAAGTAAATGTGTGACGCAGAAGAGACGATAGAAGATATAATGTCTTCCTCTCAAAATGAGAACTAATGGTACACTAAGGAATACTAGGAATAGCCAAATTGAAATTTCAGACTGAAGCTGGCTTGAAATAAAGTTGGAGAAATGATGGAGAAAAATCTCTTTATCTGTTTCTGTGGAAGATATTCAGGTCAATCTCTGTCTGATAATAAATATACTTAGGTACTATAGTATTTCTTGGGAAAATAGGATATATCTATATATGTAAAGTGTGTCGCTGATTTCGCTAGCATAAGGGAAAAAAGACGGGAATTCAATATGCAAATGGGAATGTTCGTAAATACCTACAGATAATATGAACACTATGTTCTTCTTTCTGTCGGGTCTAGAGGAATCCAGTGGAAGTCTAAGCCTAGCTTATAGATACCCAGTTGAATAAATGAAATTTAAATTTTGAGACACTTTAGCCAGAGTTATTCAAGAAAATTTTAGTTTTCCTTCAGTCGTGATATGCGTGAAAGTGAAAGGGAGTCTCGCTCAACTCAACTACGTAATGGGATTAACATAAGAAATATATATCTGGGCTCTGTTGTGGTGGGTGCTAGTAGTTCTCTGAGATTTGTGATTCTCCTAAAAGGATCTGGTACAAATTTAGTAGCTACCTACATCCTCCCTCCTCCCTATATATACCCTGGAATTTCAACGAGAAAAAATCATCGTAAGTATAGTCAGACAAATTACATTACTTACCTATCCTTCTTTAAATTCTGTAGACTAGCTTCTTCTTCCTTTAAATGTTATTTGTCATGATTCCCTCTAGTTCTTCTATCATCAAAGAAAATAAAGACATTTCGTTAGCATTTCTAAGCTTTATGAAAGAATGGTGTTCAATTTTGATTTGAGTATCAATAAACCTTTTATATATCCTTATGCAAGAGAAAATGTCATTTTACTATTACTACTACTACTACGTACTATTACTACTTCTACGTACTATATACTATATATATATGTATACTATCTGTATGTCTGCTCTTTATAATAATTTGGTTCAAGTAGGAGCTGTATTACTTACGATCACAGTAGTACTGTTGATTTTCTGCCATCTAGTTTATTTCGTAGCGTATGACCCTCAAAATAAAATTCCCTCAGTAAGTCAAAATTAAATTGAGATGAAGGGAATTGTCTGTAGTAATAGGAGAGGAAATGTTCAGACAGGAAACTCAAAAGATTTCTATATTTAACTTAGAAAACTATATACAGTATAGCATTTCTCATTTTTGTTGCTTATATATATTTATATAGTATGTATAGTTCTGTATCCAGTATCATATCGTCTGTCTCGTTTTTCAAGGAAGTTAGTTTAAGTTGAAGATTTGCTATATATATGTTGAGTAGAGATGTTCTAGCTGAGTCACTTAGGTAAAAGTGAAGGGATAGGAAAAAGAAAGCAAAGGGAAAGTTAATCAGAAAGAAAGAGTGAAGTGAGGAGGCGGAACGAACTCAATTGAACCTGAACTAAAGGAGTGAATTGAAGGGAGTCAGAAGACACACCGACCGAGAGTTGCATTTTCTTTCTTCCTAGATTCACTAAACTCTGGTCCCAACTGGTCGCAGAGCTCTGGTAAATACAGAACTGGGAGTAGTAGTCTTACTACTACTGCTACTACTAACTCAAGGGCGTATCTAGTACGACTGTTTTATATGTATGTGTTTGTGAGGACACGCACGTATATTGAAAAATCCCTAAATCTACTACAGTGCTGAAAAAGTCCATGTATAATGCATCTTAGTTTGGCCTTTCCTTCGTCGTCAAGCTTCATTTCTACTTCTGAGAATCCGCCAAAAACGCATGTACTCTGCTACTATAGACAATTCTGAGGAACAAGAGCATACTAAGCAAAACGTGTATGCTTTGAACTTGTTAGACATATACAGGGATAAGTGTGTGCATGCATTAGAACAAGGAAAGGCAAGAAATTATTAGAGGAAATGTATAGATGTATGTAGTCGCATGAGGACAGAGTGCTGGCTGTAGCTTTGCAGTCTTGGCTGAACCACTCGTGTAGCGTAAAGTGAAGGAAAGCATCAAGGAAGCAAACGAGTGAGAGATTACAGATGAAAAAGTAATCCCTTTGACTTTCACTTACTCTTCTAACTCAACTCTCCATTACTTACTGTCGATATGCTTTCGTTTACTTTTTACACGAACAGTTTCAGTCGAATCTCCTCTCCTTCTCTCTCTGTCCTCATATGTCTCATACTACTGCGTCGACCCTTAACTACTATATAAGCACACCCTACATCATGAGACACTAATCTTATAGAAGATGCGACCACACTTTCCTTATGCGGATATCAAGCTTTCACGAGAAACACTAAATTTCTTGTTTTCTACATATAGCTACACAGACATATTCACATATTTAACCAATTTATATATGTAGTGACAGATTATACACTTATATACGGATGCATTACGGAAACACTTTAATACCTATGTCCAGTTACTTTACATGATCTATCTACAGGGCTGTTGATAAATAACTTTGATTTATAAAGTTACTGTCAAATAACAATCACTGGTAGACAAAGGATGAAAACATTTTTAAAACTAGTGTTTTAAGAGTCACGGAAGATTCCGAATATTACTTTTTCATTTCAAACCGAGGCATGTACTTGGATTTTGAAAAGTAATGAGAATTTTTCGGTTTTGGTTAAATAAACTTAAGACAACAAAACCTACAGTATGTGCTAAATGAGATTTTTCTAATTACAGGATAATTTTCTGAAAGGGTCGGAGTCAGAAAGGAGAAATTAGTTTTTCTTTGGTTAATAAGTTGTTTTTCGGGGGTAGAATAATTGTAATTCTATATCAATAACAATAATTATTATTATTGATATAGAATTAGGCAATAGTGTTCACTGACATTGAAGAAGACCCTGTATCATATAAAGTTGTGCATCGAGTGAAAAGCGCTGTGCTGCTCTACTGTTTTTGTCAACTATAAAACATGTAATAATGTTGTGATGCAGCTGTGTCATATCTTGCCTGAACTTGAGTGTAGTGTCCCTTGGTTGTCTGTTTTATAAGTAATGTATGATATCTCAGCGAATAAGGCATATTTAAGACTTTCCTCTGGTTCACTTGGCATGACTTGTATTAGAAGTGCAGACAGCGCACAGTCTCCCTTCGCCTGTCGCTCTCTGATAAATAAAATATAGGAAGAGCATGGCCTTGAGTGCTTCTCTCGTCTACTCAATTCTATACTAAGCTACTAAACAACTCCAGATTCAATCAAAAGGAAACAGAGAAAAATGAGTAGCACCGATAGCTTCCTATTTTTACTTACACTTATTGAGCTTTTTTCCCTCTTCTTCCATAAAGAAGGATTTACGGTTTCTCTCTCTCTAGAGATAATTTTATTTCTTTCTATTTACTCAACTATTGCTTGGTAGACATCCGACATCCTTCAAAGACTCTTTATCCCTCGTTTTTTCCTTTTTCTCTAATTGCATAAAACATTCAAGAAAATTTATACAGCTCATATGAAGTCAGTCAGGATGATAACCTCACTGAATATCTTACTGGAGATCAGAAACGACAAATTGTTGTCTAATAATTAAATGTGAACGCACTGAACTTTGAAATTTTCCCTGAATTGCAGTAAAACATGCTTTAAAAAGAAATTATGAAGAATCAGAGTGTATTTTCTGCGATTTATACTTTTACTTAATTCATCCAAGCGAAACGTAAACATCTAGAAAATTTCCTTGAAAGTGATACAAGGAGAAATATTTATCATCAAATGCTAGGACATGTTTTTCATTCAATTTGTTATCTTCTCGTTATAAGTTTGTATCGTACGCCCACTTCGTTACTCAGTATCAGTCAACTTTTATCAACGAGGTAAATAAGTGAAGATGTTGTTGTTGCATTCGTTTACATAATCGCATAATCCATTGATAAGATCATATTTCAATGATTTCACTTGTAAAAGTACCGTACAGTGGAATTCTAACTTTTATTTTGAATGTAGCATTTGGTTTTCAATGTTGATGACACGATTTTCAAGCAGTGCAATTCAAAAGTCATATTGCAACAGAACAAAAGAGATTTGTAACACAAGAGTCGACTGCTTTAAAAAAAATTCAAATAGCTAGTAAATTAGCTCGACAGTGAAAGAGCACGAATAGTGAATAGGGGAATGATTCCTAAAAGGGTTAAAGGGTTGTTGAGTTGCAGATGTTGAGAGGTTTCTCCACTGAAACTTCTGTAACATCAGAAATAATGACAATTTATTTCCTTTCTTCTATTCTCTTTACGCAGCTTTTAAGATCTTATATCTTTTACTGCAGATTTCAACTTGAAATACTTCAAGTTATGTTAGTGTTAGGACTTGACGAACTTGAGTAGCTACACTTACGAACTACATTAGTTGACGAAAGTTCAAATGCCCTACGCTTGAGTACCATTATGTACAATCTAAAACAGTGAAATGGATGATACGACGGTGACATAAATTCTTTATCTCCTCCATGTTTTCAAATTGCGTAATTAGAAGCATTCAGGGATTTAAATCCTTTAAGTACTCTGTGCGCGGATACCTGCTGCTAAAAGTACTTAGACTTAAGTATTACAAAATGGTTTTTTAGTCAATTCTAAAAATTTCATTTCTTTCTACCTAGACTGCCGTTTTTTGATGTCAATCTTTACTGTCTTTGAAATAGAAAATTTTTCAGTTCCTATTACGGGAAAATATATACATCATCATTAAACTAATTATGCAAATCAAAAGTAGATGCAATCTATTTACTTTAACCTGCACATGTTTTTCCTTATGGGAATTTTTCTTTATATTCGCTAATGTATGCAGAAAGGCTTAATTGTTTGGTACTAAACGTAGGGTTCTGTTTATTTCGTGAAGAGACTACACAATAATTTACTCATAAATCACAGGCAATGAAAATTACAGATGGATTCCTGGATTCGTACTACGTAACATAACTTTATTTATATATTATAGAATTGGAGCTGATAAGCTGATTATTATAGAAGCAGCCGTCTCAGCTAGTGCTCAGGGTGCTGTAATTTGCATATTGTACACTATTCCTACAATTTCCATAAATGCATATTTTCTGAATGCAAATAATTAAGTGGAGTTGTTTGGAAAGATTCCGTTATTATTACTACAACTTTGAAATCTGTGCTGCAGCCAAAATTAAACTTGTGAGTAGTACAACATTTACGTACTACTAACACTACGTACTACTACTAAGTGTAATTTACTGATTTTCTGGCTATGGAGGCAAAAATAACAGAAGGCTGTTTACAGTGCAGTAGTGAAATTGGCTATAGTATAAAGTTTCTGCAGATATAAATAGTTTTGGACTGTCATTGTTATTCTCTGCCATGTCTTCTCAATATAAATACGTTCACGGTTCACCTACACTACAGATCTGTATTATTTCTCCGAAATAACAAATAGAAAGTCTGAGAGAAAAATGTGATACAGTGGTACTGGTACCTTTGTCATATAAATTGACTGCTGCGCTTGTTTGCGAAATTATGTGCTGACTATGCAGTTCCTTCTGTGAAGATACCCTTCAAGTTTCTTCATCCAGTTAATGAAATTCTGTTGTAAACCGAAGAGAAATCTAAGCTCATTCATAATGGAAAATGGAATGTGAGCGACTTAATTTATTGTTTTAACTCAAGTTTCATAAAAGGTATTACCTAATATTTACATTCCTGTGATTCAACTATGTTGTAGATCTAAGTGCGTCGTATCTAGTATATTGCCAACCACATGCAAACAAATCTCTTGGAGTAAATCAAATGTTAATAAACAGGATACAATAAAATCTTGGTCTTCATTCTTGTATATATCACATATATACAAGTTAATTAATTTTCAACGGAAGCAGTCGCAGCAATCTATACTAATGCAATAAATTACGTTTCCACTGAGTAAAAATCTACTATCCTGATATATAAACCACTTAAGGTTTATTTTACAAGAAAGATTTGGAGTTTGTCAAAAGTTTTTTGACTATCATTACAACTTGAATTTTCCTGTGATCCGAATTAATAACTAGCAAAAATTCTCTGAACCGCAATATTTTTTGCAATAAAAAATCTGCAACGGATAATTATATGACATGAAATGTAGTTTCTTTGAAAACGGCGATAGACACCTATAGGAATTGAGTTTGAATGTATTGCAGTTGCAGGTTGAATGATTCTAAAGAAAAAATGTTGTTTCTTTGGATTTCTAAGAAATGGAGTTGCCGAAAGGAAATAACGACAGAGAGTATGTATAATGCTGTCTGAGAAATAGAAAATAAACGAAATTGTTAGTTAGCAAAGAAGCAGGGTAGGAAACAGGTCTGGGATTAAACTGTAAAAATTCTTTGTGGAAAGTAGGCTAAAGTTTACAAAGTTTGGTCATCGGACATGGAATGAACTGGGCCTTGAGGTTCAATGGTTGCCCTGCCTCTTCAAAGCTCTGCTTAATCTTCTATTCAGGACTGGCAGGTGAAATGAAATCAGTAAGTAGTAGTTTCAGTTTCTCAGAGAGAATATTTGAGAAGATGTAGCTAAACTATATATATATATATATCTATATATATATCTATATATAATATATGTATATATCTATATTGCTTTTAGTAGCATCGATAAACAACTCACAGGGAATTGGGCTGATTTTGATTTCGGGAGAGAGAAATGGGCAATTGTCTCCAAGTGCCCCTGTTATCTGTAGATTCCTTCCCGGCACTCTGCTCTCCTGTTTTGCGATTGAAAAGCTAACGTAAGCATTGCATTACAAATTGGGGATTCAAATTCAAGTAGTCTGGTAGTTATCTACGTTGAAGTTGTTCCGACGTGCCCTCCTGACTTCTTTCTCTTTCTCGTGAAAGTCAGTCGTGGAAAAGTGCTGTAGATTTTCTTTCTCAGTTTATATGTATTCCCTTTGCGTCTTTTCACCAATGCACATTGTCATGCATGAAGTGATACTAGAGTCGAATAGAGCTTTCACTAGCTTACCTATAACAGATTGCTCTATTAGCATACGAATAGGAAGAAGAGAGAAGAATATCTAAAATCCAAATGTTTTTAAGCTTACATATTCTCCAGCTAAATGTAATAACAACAAACAATGTAGATAAAACATAATACTTTTGTAATAATACTCGAAATACAAATACAAAATACACACATAGAAATAACATTAGAGAAACTACCTTCTAGTAGTTTCCCTTCACTGGACTGCTCTACATATTTACATACTAGAAACATGGAAAACTAATGTCTACATCTCTATCTACTCTAATAATGGATGAAAACAGAAACGCTCTCTCTGTCTCTCTCTCAATAGGACTACTCTTTGTATTTTCGTTCAAATTACCTATGTCGTTTGTATTCTACTCATTGTCAATGTATTTTACAGTAGAGCTACTCACATTGTCTCCAATCGCCTAAAATAGACTTGGCTAGCTCACTGGTGAATCCAGACTGCTAATTTTATGGAGTTGGACACAAAGAGAAGCAATGCTACTGAAAACGTCCATCTCTCTACTCTCCACACTCGACACAAAAGTTTCATGTCTCTTTTATTGTTGAATTGTCGACATGGAGAGAGGACAACTAAAATAGGATTTCGATGACCATACCTCCCCGCACTTGTTTTCCTTCCATCCATTACAATTTACAATGTATCTCTATATATGTGTCTATATATGGGATTACATATATGTGTATATACTTATTTCCTATTTTTGCGCAGAGCAACACGCTACAACTTTGCCGAAGTCCTGGACAATCGAAACGGTTCGGTGATCTTCACTACATCTCAGATTGGGGACGATGTCAATTTACCGAACGCCCGGCCATTGATTGCCTTCTCTCCCGCTGCCAATCTAAATGGTTAGTTTCTCTATATGAACAAATAATGTACATAGTCTGAGGAATCTATAAATAATATGTGTACACACGCACGTGTGTGACGTCCTCTCTGTGTGTATGTAGCAATAGTAGTAGTAAAGCTACTCTATTGAATGAATTCAATTGAAGTTGGGATGAAAGTAGTAAAATCCAAAGTGCATCATCGTGCTCCTTGTTCCACGTTCCAGCTTCCTTCGACTCATTTTGTTTGTCAGCTCGTTGACTGAGTGAGTGTGATGTTAGCTTTTCTCCTAGTGAAATGGCATTAGTCAGTTATGTCCTATTACATTCATACACTCCACCACTTTCTCTCTGTCTATATATAGAAAATAGTATTGGTGTAGAGTGTAGTTCGGAAATTAGACTATGTCCTCCTGTTACATTATATAACATAGAAGAGCTCTTGATAGACTAAAGTCTTCGTATCACATTTCTTGTTTCTACAGAAAATAGTAAGGGACTCTATTGTGCGGGTAGAAAGGACTTTAACGGAGTTAGCTTCTAGAATTCCATTTAATCTTAGGCTCTACTCTTCTTCTCTCTTCTGCTCTGCCTCTTCTCTTCATACGCAGTTTATACATACAGAGAGACAGAAATATAATGCATACGTAGTACCATTAGGACATACCTTTATTTTCTTCGAACACTTTATTTGGCTTTGGTAGTTGACTGGAAGTATTGAGTAGGCGGCTCACGTTCTCGTCGTTTGTATACTTAATGACTTTCCCACCTCCTCTCTGTTCCTCTCTAATTGATAATAGGCATTTGTTGGGCACAGACAAACAGACAACATAGAGGAAATGAAACTTCACGGGAAATGGGATTAATGTTGCCAAATACGACAATACACTCCATCCCACAGCCTCTGCCAATAAATACTATTATCCTCGAATCGCCAGAATCTCCCTTAATACAACTTACTTTGACAAGGGCAAATACATATTCAATTTTATGATGCACTTCTCGCAAACCCTGCCTACCTTCTAGTCAACGTCGTAAATCAGTCGACGATTTTTCATTTCCTATTGGATTACTCACATAAAATAAACGTAGCTACCCATACTGAAAGAAGTATACACAAGAGCAAGATTTTTTAGTATGCATTCACAATTTTGACATACTAAGAAATTGTAATTTTGAAATTATTTTTCAGGTAGAACGAGTACATTGTGTTGAAATCTCAAATTCTCACTTTCTCACCCTGGGAAAAAAGGAACTTAATAAGTAGATATTGTTTGACGCCTTTTATAAAATAATGTAAAATTCTTTATTAATAATTTCATAAATAATTAGGTTGGAATTATTTCTATAGCGAAAATTGTGTAAAGAAGTGAGCATGAAATTGTATTTGATGAAAATGGCGTTAGTTTTGAGTCACTGCCGATATTTTCCTGTGGAATCACTTATCAGATTGTAAAGAGAGTGGTTTTATCTTGTAAAGGGAGAAAAAGTGTTTAATGGGCGTATTAGGGTAAAAGTAGGCTCACCTATATATAAAATAGGGTTTGGCAATCCTTTCTGTCATCAAGTCGGGGAAAAAAGAAAGATAGGGTAGTGGAGCAGGGATAACTGGTGCAGGATGAGACAGATAGTCAGTGGGAATATAAATGGATGACATGGACAAGACAAAACTGTAGCGGATAATACGAGTCAAAGTAGCAATAAGCAAAGCGTTTAGTACGTGGGATAATGGAGGAGAAAAAAAGGTTATTCCCAGCACATGAGCTACCTCCGCCTAAGTAGTAGAGTAGAGAGACACTAAGTGAAGTATTATTTAAGTGGACGTTCTTAGAGGAGCTATAATAGTCATGGTAGTGCAGTGGGCTAGTTTTTAAGGAGTGGTAGAAAGGTTGGATTTCACGGGATGCAGAAGCAAAGCCGCCGTTTCTCCGGAAGCTCTGAATGTATAGAGGAATTGTGAAAGGGCAGAGGGGTTTGCTAAAGTGGGGAAAATATTATTGTCTCATGTCGTTGTGGTTGGCTGTGCTAAGGCTTTCCTTCACAGTTCTTCTCATCTCTCTCTCTCTCTCTCTCTACTCGATGCAGTTTTCTTGTGTGAGTACAGACAGGACTTGTTCTTTTCTTTGTGTGGTGAGATGCACCGTGGGATTGCATTGTACATAGGTAGGTAGATAGATGGGATGGAGACTTAAGATGTGAATTGTGAGTCGTCTCGTTGAGAACATGGAACAAGGGAGCTCGAAATGAAATATGTAGTAGAAAAGACATTAAATTGCTGAGCCGCCTATACGGACGCCATTAAAATGATGAAAAGAGCCAAAGTTTATGGATGATGACTCCGCAGGGACACTTATTTATGGGCACTACGGCCGGTTGGAAGACTTAGAAATTCTTCGAAGATCTAAAATCGCAACCAATGGATCAATAGCATTGATACGCTTTGGCTGGCTTCATCCATCAAAAGTGGTGAGTTCCCTCTCTTCACTTACTCCGGCTTTCTTTCCCAATTCTCTTCTACTTACTTTACTTAATGCTTAACTCAACCCTTGACACACCACTACTGCCCATTCACTATACGTCTCCGAACCAACGAAGATTAGGACCTTCTCACTCCCAAGACCTCCTCCCTCTCTCTTTCTCTCTCCTTTTTCTGTCTTTCTTAAAGAGACTATCTCTGACAACTCCTACCTACTAACACCTACTTACTTACAGATAAGCACACATATGTCTCTCATATTGAATAGACACATTTTCCCACTGAAATTCTGGGTAACTAGGTTAAATATCGATGCAAACCTTGGATCCTCCTTGACACCCTACATGCTGCCACATTCTTAATATACACCAACTAATGAAATGGAAATGTGCTGAGATAATCGTTACCTATGCCTACGTTGGAACTGAAAAAAGCCTTTCAACCCGTACAAGTCTCAGTTTAGCAGTTTTAGTAAAACGATAAAAAGTTAAATTCGTGTATTAGCATTTGTTACTTTTGTAGATTTATATAATCCTTGTGACAAAAATCCATTTTTCATTCAGAATATTCAGATTGACAACCTTAGCTTGATCATAATGTTCATTATTCAACCAGGAGTAAGAAGAAAAAACGTTAATAGTAATACGTGAACTCTTGTATTAATTGAATTAAACTGTAAGTTAGCATTCCAAAGATTAGTTTCATTGCCAATTTGATATATGTTTTGGTGTAAGTTGAATCCTGAAGCAATATCGCAGAAATAAGTCAAGGCGCAACGTGCTCTTTAGCATCAAGTGTGCATGTATGAATATTATATAGGTAAGCAAGATAATGTGACAAGAATTTATTGCCGTAGACAAAACATTTCTCATTTTAAGGGGATAGCATAAACTAGAAATATGAGTTGAATCTTCAATATTTCTTGAATGTCTTGAATATAATATTATCGCTTTTGCAAATACTGTAAACTGTAACACATTGCAAAGTTATGATACTATATGGAAATAAAATAATAAGATACACTTGCCATCTATAGGGTTGTGGTGGGGATAAAATTGAACAAAATATGTTTCTTCCACCTGAATTTAATCCAGGTGGATAGTGAATTGATAAAATTCATGTTAGATTCACCATAGTTGGCACCAAGGTGTATGTACTGTTGCCTTGCCTCCGCCTTGCCCCCGCCGCACCAGGTGGGTTCAGTAGAATGTTTGCCCTGTAAAATT
>JAAAYG020034047.1:0-14644 GCA_009936455.2 Tomocerus minor
TGAGCCGTTGCATTTACTACTATTTGTCACCTTCCAGTCACCTTATTGTCACCTGGAGGTGACATTTGTGTCACCTTATTGTCACCTGGAGGTGACATTTGTGTCACCTGGTTGTCACCTGCAGGTGACATTTGTGTCACCTTCTTGTCACCTACATGTCACCTACTTGTCACCTACTTGTCACCTTCCCTGTCACCTACTTTTGTGCACCGGCTGCCTTACTCCGACCGGCATTCGTATGCAGCCTTTCTCCTAAAACTGAGCCAAGGAGGATTTATGGGAATTTGGGAGGATCACACGTCATTTAGAAAAAACTTTCATACTAATCAAATAGTCAGTAAAATAAAATTCGAAGAATCCAGACCAGTGAGTATAAGTCTTGGCATGAAAATTCATACTTTGTTTTATTTAGCTGGTTATTTAATGTCTTTGGCAGTTGTAGTTTTAATGCTAGAGCTCCTGTGGAAAAGACGGCTACTAGTATATTCCACTTTGTTGACAACTAAAAGGATCATGAATTTGAAAGTTAAAAAAATCTTTAAATGTTCAAAGAATGCCCTATCTAAATGTATCATAAGGGTCAAGGCCCAATAAACAGTAAAACTTTCTGAACTTAGTTACAATTTATGTCATATATTTCTGATTCACATATTTTAAAATATTTCAGTACCTACTAAACTAATTACTTTTCGGTAGATGAAAAAACTGTTATCTGGATTAAAAATTGGTGTACATCAATTTGTTGTCAGTCTGAAATGAAAAATAAAATTTTATTTCAGGGGTCTGAGGTCGCGCTTTTCTTGAATTTATTTAAGAATAGCAGAGTCATTATTAATCGGCCGTTCTAATTACCTAGGTAATTCAGTGTCTATCTTAGAGACTGTACAATTAATTGTGATATTACCCGTCATGAGATGACAAAAAATGCCAACAGAACTACATGCAATAAAAAAAATGAAAAGCGACGCTACTGGGAAAAAATTTAGGAGTAGCACCATTCAAACAAAAATTTTAAACTAACTCTAGTTACAAAAAATCTGTTTAACATAATATAGTCTAGCCAATTACAGGGGCTTATTGATTACGACCATTTTGCTTCAGGTACCAAGTTATATCCATTTTTAGAATGGTTAGTATGTTTTTCTGCGCTCACTGGTTTTTCAAATCTTGTTATTGTGAGATTTGATTTTATAAAACAGGCATCCACATTGCAATAAAGGAAAACATGAAATAAAAAATATTTAGTCACTAATAACATTAATATTATAACTTATTTTTTACTTAGGATCATATTAATTTTTTGTTTCATAAATAAGGCGCATGTTGTGAAATGTTATAAATTGATACATAAATAAATAAATCAGTGTGATTTACATTTTGAAACCTAGTCGTTATTGTGTTTCTCAACTCGTTTATATTTAATAAATTATAATGTTAGAATATTTTTGTATGTTCCCAACAACATATAAAGTAAATCTTATTTAGGATTCATAAACATTTTCATAATTTTACAGAGAAACTGTGCATGATAATATCAATAATGTTCTTGATAACAGCCAACAGCTCCATAATGAGAACTAACATAAAGTTAAGAACACACATATATGCTTATGAATCCTAAAAGTATATACTTATAGTAAGTCACTATATCAAAGCACAGCAACGTAATACATAGAGTAGCAACAAATACTAGCAGCCCAAACCCGACAACAACGGCTGTCGCTCATTTCCGCCATACACCATGTAAGGCCGCTCGATTCCAAGGGCCCTCGTTTCCAACGGCCGCTGCTTTCCTAGACCCCTCTGAATATTCTGACATTTTTGTTTCGAAAAAGATTACTGAGAAATAAAAATATGAATACTGTTAACAGTTGACTTAAAGTTTTTTAATGTTAGTTTCGATATACATGGCTTCATATATAATATGCTCACAATATGGTGAAATTCGTTTTATATAATACTTATAAAAGCTGTCGAAACGTTTATACAATAATTACTTTCAATGGCCTTTTATCCCAACTGCAAACGGCTGGGAATTCAGAAACCCACGTTTGATCTCCACTCATTTTCAAAAATTACTAAATGTACTAAAGTATTTACAATATTTGACTTAGGAGGCTATTTAGAAATTTTAATATTCATACACAGCGCTTTAGCTCGCCCTAGGAGAGTTATGGAATCACACATCCTATGGAATCTTATGGAAGGAGAGCTTATGGAATCCGTCCATACATACGTACGTCAGTACGTTTGTTAGCGCGATAACTCTCGAACGCATCAACGGAGATTGACTAAACTATACATAAACATTACATATGGGCCCGTGACGAACCCTATTCAGAATGGGCCCAATCGCTTCACAGGTTACCGAGATAACGCGCGCTCACTTTTTGTTCATTTTAGTAGTCAATGTATAAAAAGAAAGTTTTTTTCGAAAACAATTACTGATAAATTAAGATGTAAATACTGTTAAAGTCTTTTGATATAATATGTTTCAAAATAAACAATATGCTATACGATTCCATAAAATTCGTTTTAATACTTTCAATAATTGATTCAAGTTTATTTTACAATAGCTTAATTAGCTGATAAGCAATAAAATGTACCGCTCGACTCTCGTCGAGCAAGCCATTGTTTTCGTTTCTATTGTTATCGCTGACCATTGCATTATAGTGTCACTGGTGGAAAAATCACCACCCCTCCTGCCAACCTGGATGGAGGGACGTTGAAATGAAGCTCTTCAGTGTTCAGGCGAGCATTTCTGCTGTTCAGGCAGGTCCTTTACAGCAGAAATTATAAATACTCTTGCGTCAAAATATTTACTCTTGCGCTAATTTAAATACTGTTGTGCCAAAATAAACACTGTTGCCCAAACAAATACTCTAGCACCAAAATAAACAGTCTTGTGCCAAAATAAATGCTCGTGCACCAAAATAAACACCCTTGTTTTAAAATATGTACTTAAGCTCTATAATAAATACTCCTGCGCCAAAATAAATGCCAAAATAAATAATCTTGCACCAAAAGAAACACTCTTGTTTTAAAATATGTACTTTATCGCTATAATAAATACTTCTGCGTCAAAATAAATGCCAAAATAAATACTCTTGCGCCGAAATAAATACTCGTACACTACAATAAAATAAAATAATTTATCAAAATTTTGAATTTGTTGTAACTTTTTTTGCCGTTGTTCATTATAATCACTAGTACTAATCGAAACTGAAAATCAAATTTTCTACGACTTTTAGTTGCTAAGAAAATCGTGAGGGAACATTTTACTACCTACATAATATGACATATAAATATATATAGGTATATATATATATATAGCCATAATATGACATCATTTTTGAAATCTGAACAATTATTTCTCAAAATAATTTTTTTAACTGTTTTAAATATTATTGAAGTTGTTTCAAGTGCGTTTTAAATTAAATTTACATTTTTCAAATTTTCGATTTTTTTTTAAATTTTGAATTTGGTGTAATTTTTTTTTGCGGTTGTTCATTATAGTAAAATGGAACGTGTATGGACAATGGCTATACGCTGTTCAACTCAACTCTCCTTTATAGTATGTGTTGTAAAGTAGGCTTACGTTATTTGTACACATGCACACCAATATTATGGCGCAGTATCTCAAACTTCCTATCTACCCTTAAGGAGTACTCAGTTGCGGACATTATGAGATAAAGTGACATTTTAAGCAGGTCATACATATTTAGTGCTGCAAAGTTATAAATGCATTTACCATGTCAATTAGTAATACTTGCATTATATGGTATGTCTTTATTTAAAGTTTGTTTTCGCGACATGCATTGCGATTGCTAAACCACATTTAAATTTTAGAGTGCATTTCCTTCAATATTCTAGCCATTTAAAAACTGAGTTAAGTAAAGATAGAGAACAAAATATGAAATAATATAAATAAGGTGAAGACACACAAAACGCAGGAAATGCGTAAGACAGTTTTCCCAAAAGATATATATTGAAGTGACAAGGAAAAATGAATTTCAAAAAAGGAAGAAAGTGATGCAAGTCCGGAGTGACCATTATTATTGTACCAATGGCGTCGCCACTCAATAAAAATAGACACGACTAATTCATAGATAATACATTCAGGTCAACGTTTTGTTTGCTTCAATTCTAATAGATCTATTAAGAATTTAAGTATTGAAAGATAATTAACTTCCTGCTTTTCTCAACTTCCAAAGCATTAATTGCAATTATTTTAAAAACAGGAAACTGCTTGTTTAAATATAAAAATTAATGTCGTAGATGTGTCATTGGATATATTGTTTTTAAAGAACTTTATGGAAGTACCCATCCACACCATTGTTCCAGTATTAAAAGTCGCTCAAAAAATAAAAAATGTCAATAGCAAAAGACTAGCTGATATGGTTCATAGGTATTTAATGGTTTGTCTCTATTGAAACGATCTGCACATACAGCAATAAGAAAACGTAAAAAATGATCCGTATCACCCGACGTGTCTCTATAAATACCAGAAAAGGACTGGATATTTATTCTTCGTAACAATTTCTGGCAGCTTCAGAACTCATGGTCAGTATATATTGACACAATAGTGGTTATGGCTATTTTAATTGTCTGTCTTTTTAGAATACTTTTGGGAAGATTCATTAATGTTCTTACAGTTCATATAGCGCTAAAACGTTTGTATAAAGTGAGATTTTTTGTCTGCCGGACGCTGGATAATGATCTAAAAAGATTTAAGGCATTTAGTGACATAAAAATTTGATCAATTATGGTATGGTGTAATAAATAAAAGTACTCGTTTAATATACAAACGAAACGACTAAGGGAATTCCATCAATGTCAATTAATGTCAATAATACACGCAAGTTTTGTTTTGCCCTGGAATTTCAGGTAATATGATATGGTACGTGTGTCCTATGCAACTTAATCCGCAGCCTATTATCTTTCTTTACAGTATTTCTACATAAAGGTATACCTATCTAATTACGTGTTTCGATATCACTGGGAGACGATGATTACCCCTACTTTTGTTGTATCCAGGTAAGACATTTTAATTCACTTGGCAATTATTTTACCGTTCGTTTAAACTGTGCACAACTTAAATAAAGTCCTCGACCTTGAATCGTCTATATTACTTTTTGGTACTCAGGTAAAAAGTTCTCGTTTACAGTAAAATGGATGAAAAATATTGTTATTTATTAAGCGTTTTTTTGCTGAAATATTTAGTTGGACATTCCTATTTCCGAGCCTATATATAACCTTGTATTTGCTTTGAAATAAAGCAGTTTCATTTATTTCTTAAGGATAAAAAAAATTGAGCACGTGCAGGACGCCCTTTTCTTGATAAGACCAAAATATTCTGTTGGAATAGAAAGGCATTCCAAGAACGAAAGTGATCGCTCAAATGATATTACACAATTATAAGAATATGTGTAACATAAGAAATATAGAGAAGCCAAATATAAATGTGCGAAATTATTAAATGCACACAAAGTGAACGCCACAGAATCCAAAACTATTCTACCCACTGTTTAAATTATTGGTACAATTGTACATTACCAATGCTGCTACACCGGAAATTGACTTTAGAATATTTAGCTCACAAGGTTTGGAAATACTTGTTTATATACCATAAAACGTCTATTAGAAGCCCCTGCTAATCGTAACTGTTAAGGTCTCTAGAAGAACTTTGTTGGGACACCTTTGCTAAAGCGGACAATCTCATCTTGCCCTTATTTGGTTTGGCATTGCGAAAATAAATGTAAGAAAAATACATCATATTTAAATAATCAGTACATTTAAACATTGCTGCAAAAAACATTCGGTTGACAAAAGTGATACTAGACCGTTTCGATGTTGATAATTTGGTGATATGCCTGCAAAGCAATAATATTTGACATACTCATTCACAACTCATTGTTAATTAAAGATTTATTGCAATGATTAAGTTCATTGTGTAATAAACCATAAAACCAAATATATTGATAACCGTATATTTCTTAAAATAAAAGAATATTCCGATACAAATCTTCCAAGGTCTTAAAGCCGCCACCTGTTTTCTTAAACAACGCTCACCCACAGTAGACCATTTTCTTTTTAAGTCCGTACTTTGCAAATATATTTGGGATGCTTTTGTCAGCAAAACTGCCTGAATGATGATAGTGAAGCATGCAGTTGTGGGCATTATAAGGTAAAATGGCATTTTAAATACATGATACATTTTTAGTGTTGCATAATTAGAAAAGAAATTAATAACTAAACCGGAGCTAATGTAAATGGGCGCTACAATAATCAGAAATTCATTTATTACGTCATTTATTAAAATCTGCAGTCGATAGCATTTCATCATCTGTATGAAATGCACTCTAGCATTTAACCCTGGTTTAGATTTTGATCTGTAATTCTTTAGGTAGTCTAACCATTTAAAAATCGAGTTCAAGTAAAAAATGGAGAGCAGCATAAGGTATAAAATAGATAAGCAGGAAAAACGTAGAGTGCATGAGATGGCAATAAATAATGCAGTTTTTCCATAAATTGTATTGTAGTGAAAAGGAAAAATTAATTTCAAAAGAGAAAGAAACGGATGTAAGTCTTTGGTGATTACTATAAGTGTAACAATAGCAACGCCAATGACTGTGAATAGAATAGATAAATTCATAAATAATCTAATAATATCAACTTTTGATTTCTTTTTCCAATCCAATAGATCTATTTAAAATAAACAAATTTAAATATTCAGATTTAAATAAATTTTATCAACTTTCTATATCCATTGCATAAAGAAGATGTGTAAATAAAATAATTTAACTTACGTAGTAGGTCATTGTCACAAGCTATCATTTCGTTAAGGGCTTTTATTAAAATATCTAGTCCGCACACCATTGCTCCAATATTAACAGTGGCTCCTAAGATAATGCAAGTGAGTACCGGAAAAGTAAAAGAAAGTTGATGGGCATTTAATGGTTTATCTTTTGACACAATCTGAAGATACATAACTAAGAAGATGTAAAATATGATACAAATCGCCCAAATTGTCTCCAAATGCCAGAAAAAAATTCGATGTTTATTCTTGGTACGATTCAAACGAAATTTGTGTTTATCATAATCAACAGCCCCAAAATATAAAACTTGGCACAATTTATGACAATAATTTAAACAGTATTTTGCATTTTCAGAACTCATAATCGTGCGCTACACTTTACTGGTGGATAGTTACTGTAAGTTATTTCATCCCTAACTAACTAGGTTAAAGAAACCTTACCCAAATTTTCTATTTCTTTTTAATTTAGGAATCTTCCTATAAGTGTACAATTGGAGCTGGTGTCACCATGAAAGTTTCGGCTAAAATGGATTTATTTGTTCATTTCATGTCATATACGTTTTCAAAAATGTGAAATGAAAGTCAGTCAAATGTATATTTAATAAAAGTAGACGTTATATACATAAAAACCAAACTGGAAAGGAGATTGCATCAAGATAAATGTTTCCCAACTAAAAAATTAACCTTTTCTGCAACGCTATATAGAAATTCGTGTGCTAAGAACAGTTTAATTCCTCCCATCTAGCTTTGAATGCAGTGTATTGTAATTATGTGTAGAAATACTTGTATTTCAATAGACGATGAAATACCTAAAGCAGTTTACTAGCCGTTTCAAAACGATGACCATGATTCCTGCAAATATTATTATGAGGTCGAACATAGTATTTTATCGGGTATATCCATATGGTTTAATGGCATTATTTGGATGGGTTGAGCAATTTCTGGCCGACACATAACTTGCCCAATTCAAAATAGCTAAATCTTGATAAGATCCAACATTTTGTGTTAGACCCATAACTCATTATATTTTAACAAAAATAATTACTTCATCAAATTTTACTATTCAAGTGTAATACCAATACGTTTACTTTATTTTACGAAAGATAGCCAAGACTACTGTTCATCAAGACAATTAAATGAACACAATGTGAACGTCATGTGAAATGGAATCCAAAATTATTCTAACCAAATATACTATATAGAAGGTTACATTTTGATTATAGTTGTACATTTTCACGCCTGCAACGCCAGAAATTGACTGTAGGATATGGATCCTATGGTCCATACTTTCAGAGAATTTTCAAAAAATAGTAGTGTGTGTGCAAAGTATAAAAGAAGTAGTTAGGAAGCATATAGGAAAATCAGAGGAAATTATTTTTTTGGAATGGAAAAAACAATTTTTCTCGACAGACGGGCCTTAAAAAATAGGATAGACGACGAACCCCACCCTGTGTTCTTACTGGGTACGAGGATTTTATGGTGTATACCTAAACCTTAAGTTAGGCTGCTTTTTATAAAACTTTAATGAAGGTATCGATTTTAAAATTTTTTAATAACCTATCCCACAATTTGTATGTAAGACAGCCAAACTAACAATTTACAGTGCCCTGCAATATTAGTTTGATTTTCAATCAATCAATTTTTATTGAATAACTTAATGAATTTCATCATGCTTGAAAACAATTTATTAAATTAAACTTTAATGCCTCACGCTTCTTAATTAAAGCTCTATAGCAAGGATCAAATTCATTGTATTATATACCATAAAACCAAATATATTGATAACCGTATATTTCTTAAAATAAAAAAATATTCCAATATAAATCTTCCAAGGTCTTAAAGCCGCCACCTCTTTTCTTAAACAGCGATCACCCACAGTAGACCATTTACTTTTTAAGTCCGTACTTTGCAAAAATATTTGAGATGCATAATTTAGCATAATTGCCTGAATGATGATAGTGAAGCACGCAGTTGCAGGCATTATGAGGTAAATGGGCATTTTAAATACATGGTACATTTTTAATGTTGCATAATTAGAATAGAAATTAAAAACTAAACCCGAACTAATGTAAATGGGTGTCACAATAATCAGGAATTTATTAAGTGCGTCATTTATTAATGTCTGCATTCGATAATACTTCTTCATCTTTATGAAGTGTAATCCAATTTTTAAGCCATGTACAGATTTAGGGCTGAAACTACTTAGATATTCTAGCCATTTAAAAGCTGAGTTCAAATAAAAGATGGAGAAAAGCAGGAGATGTAACATAGATAAGCAGGAAAAACGCAAAGTGCACGAAATGACAATAAATAGTGCAGTTTTCCCATAAATGGTATTGTAGTGACAAGGAAAAATTAAATTCAAAATATGAAAAAACGGGTGTAAGTCCTGGGTGACTACTATAACAATAACAATTGCGCCCCCACCTACTGTGAATAGAAAAGATAAATTCATAAATAATGTATTCATGTCAACTTTTGATTTCCGTTTCAATTCCAACAGATCTATCAAAAATAAACAAATTTAAATATTCAGAGATAATTAACTTGCCAGTGCCTTCCTAAGCTGCAAAATTGTGTTGGGAAATGTCCGGTAAAATGCCAAGCAAAAACACTGGGCCGATGCCTGTTTTGTCGCCCGGGACTGCGTCGGGCCACCGCAGTAGAGCCGTTAAACGTAAGCCATCTCTTCCCCAACTTACAGCCAATCCAAAACTGACAATCCCGGATCATCCCCGAACCTATTTCTCGCTACCTCGTAATTGACAACCTGTTTTCTTTACCACTCTGCTATCGATTCCTTCTTGCTTCTCAGAGGTACTTTACTTAGTTTTAACTGACGCTGTGGGCATTTCTCGTGGGCCCTATAAAGGGGTTGTGCCGGGCCATTTTAGTGGCCCAGTGCACTGCTCCAGCTGTAGGACCAGCACTGGGATATCATCATCGTTGTAAGTCCATTGCATTTAAAAAGCATCGGACTTACATTGTGATACCGCTGGTACCATCATTTATCTTCCCGGACCATTTTCCATTTAATTTCCAACACATCTATCTGGAGGCCAGGATTGGGCCAACACACTTTGCAGCTTGGATGTCCTCATTGAATAGAAAATGCTTAAATATAATAAATTAACTTACGTCGTAGCTCATAGTCACTGTACAACACTCTGTTAACTATAAGCATTGAAGTATGTAGTCCACAAACCATTAGACCAATATTATGAGTCGCTCCTAAAACAATAACCGTGAGTAGCGCAAGACTAAAAGTTAGCTGCAGAGCATTTAGTGGTTTATTACTTGAAACGATCTGGATAAAAATACTAAGAAAATGTAAAGTATGGTACACATCGCCCAAACTGTCTCCAAATACCACAGAACAATTCGATACCTTTTCTTGACACGATACAAAAGAAATTTGTCTTTGTCGTAATCAAAAGGCCCAAACAATAAAGCTTGAAACAGTTTATGGCAATAAGTTAAACAGTATCTGGCATTTGCAGAACTCATTGTCAGTTAATTCTCTGAGATGAAGTGGATATTCACGGTAATTTAATTCCCCTCTAGTTGCTTTAGAAATTTTGCTACAATTTCACAAAAATTTGGAAGTTTCTCGGCATTTGCAAGTACAGTTGGCAGCGTATTTCGCTTTAGTATGAGAGTTATTTGTCTGGGTGACGACATTATATATGATTCCAAAATGTGCAAAATGCAGAAATCGTGTTATTTAGAAAGTGACAATTTCTCATAAAATAATAATAGACAAAAACCAGTAAAACCCCACATTATATGTAAAAACTCATAGAAAGCGAAATTGCCTCAAGGTCGAATGTTCCCAATTTTCCTCAAATATAAACTCTTATATAGCATACCCATCAATATTTCCCTATGCAATTACACGATTCCATTTGCCTTGCTGTAGCCAGGGAAGTAATAAAAAATACCTATTCAATTACTTTTGGCTTGAAACTTGACAAATGTAATTTAAATATAATTGGTGAGTTAGAATAGATTATTTGACTAAGATCGATGCATGAAAATTTTTGCCATTTGTGCTCAGACAAATATTTTGCATGCATAGTTGACGATAGGTAAAATATAGAATTTTATATTATTGATTCATACCTACGCAGTAATTATTTAAAATGTAAATAAAGAACGTTTGTTCTGTTTTTGTATTGCATTTGAATGTAGCTGTTGTAGTGAATGCAACGTCATGAGAGTTGATGCTATTAGAAATAATTCCTCCTTTAAGTTCCTTCGTAAGAGTAAAAGTATGTCTTTGGAGTCCGTCCCTCCTTAGGAGTAAATCTTTAGAAGTGATTCTCTTTTTGGAGTTGTTCCATGTATGCTTTTTTGTTCCAATACTTACTAGTACCCGTTTTAATGGTACATTTTCCTTTAGTATTCACAATGATGAATGAGGATAGCTAGGAAGCTATAAAAACTGGACATAATTAAATATAATTAAGTCATTATATTCCTGAAGATTAGAGACGTCACATGTAGTTGATTCGTGTAGATTTTAGAAAATAGCTGCAGGTACCTAGCTAAAAAATTAATCGACGTCCATTACAGGGAATGGACAAAAAATAGGCAACACCACCTACCAATATTTTTATTTATATTTCATAATTTATTACTTAAATATTCGGCAGTCTTATGGACCTTTACAAAATAATTTTATAACAATTTGCTTGGCTTAAGAAATTTTGGAATAATGCTTTATGATTCATTTCAAATTTTTGATTGACCTTTTTCATTGTATTGCAACAATCAAATTCATCGTATAGTAAACAACCAAAGCAAATATATTGATGACAGTATATTTGTTGAAATAAAAGAATCCCCCAGCGTAAATCTTCCAGCTTCTTAAAGATTTGATTTCTGTTCTCACAGATTTATCACCCAAAACAGACCATTTTCTTCTTAATTCCCTGCTTTCCAAATAAACTTGAGATGCCATTGGAAAAATAATTGATTCAATGATCATAACAAAACCCCCTACCTGGCCAACAAATAAGACACAAGAGCTGAATAGAACTAGAAGAGACAGTGTCATAGCAAAGCTGTGGCTATCAACTTTTTGTTTTCTTTGAAATTCTTTGAAAGCTATTGAAAATAAATATAGGAACATTAATTTAAATTCAGTCGCATTATTTATGTAATTATTTATGTATTCTTATTTATGAAATCGTTACTTATAGTCATATTTAACTCTGTGCTTAAGTGTAATAACTTACATCGTAAGTTGTTATCGCTAGATAAAATTTTGTTCAGCAAAAATAGAGTTGTATCCAGTCCGCACTTCATTATTGCAAAATTAACAGTCGTTCCAAGGATAAGACATACCGACATGATAAGACTAAACAATGATTGATGCGTGTTTAGTGGTTTATTTCCTGAAACGATCTGAATATACATTATTAGAAAGATGTACATTACGGTCAACGCCATCCAAAACGTCCCAAATTGCCACATGCGAACTCGGAAAATACTCTGGGTGCCAGAAACTTGACAATTATATTTATCATAATCGATTACACCGTAATGTGTAATTCTACACAATTTGAAATAATAATTTATGCAGTCTCGGACGCCTTTTGAGCTCATTTTCGACTTTTCCTATTCTTGACACGATAAAAAAGAAATTTGTGTTTGTCATATTCTATAGGCCCAAAACATAAAACTCGAAACAGTTTATGGCAATGAGTTAAACAGTATCTGACATTTTCAGACTCCTTGTCAGTATCGTCTCTGAGATGCAGCGGATAATCACTGTAATTTAATTCTCCTCTAATTGCTTTAGAAATTTTGTTACAATTTCCGATTAATTTTTAAAATTCAAAATTTGGAAGTTTCTCGGCATTCGCAACTACAGTGGCAGAGTATTTCGCTATAGTATGAGAGTTATTTGTCTGGGGGACGACATTATATATGGTTCCAAAATGTGCAAAATGCAAGAATCGTGTTATTTAGTTAAGTGACAATTTCTCATATAGTAATAAAAGACAAAAAGTAATAAAATTATAATATAATTGCAGCAAGGTCGAATTTTCCCAATTTACCTTAACGATAAACTCTTAGATAGCATACCCATATCAACATGTTCCTTTGTAATTCCATAATTCCATTGCCATTGCTGTAGCCAGGGTAAAACTAATAACAAGTTCCCCTACTTTTTGTTCTTCCCGAGCAGGAAACATTTATTTCCCTTGTCAATTACTTTTGGTTTGAAACTTGACAAATGTAATTTAAATATAATGGGTGAGTTAGAATAGATTGTTTGACTCAGCTGATACATTAAAATGTTTACCCCGACTAGAAGCCCCGCCTCTCTAATAGTAATGTGTAATGTGCCTGTGTAATAAAAGCCCTTGCTAATCGCATTTGTGAAGGTCTCTAGAAGTACTGTGTATTACTCTTCTGAACTAACCTAGACAATAGCCTAATTAGTCTATTGTTCGCCTTCGAGTTCCAGATAAGCAATACAATGCACCAGCTGATGGTTGGGACGGCATAGGTTTATAGTGTAGTAGGCTATGAGGGGATAACAGTAGCAAAAATGGCAGGAATTTTTCTTTATGTCTTCTATCATAAAGCATCGAATTTCATCGTGTAGAATAATCACAATGTTGGAATTCAGGGTGATGAAATTCAGAATACAGGAATTTCAAGATTATGGAATTCACAAAATTGAAATTTAGAATGCAGGAATTTCATAACGTTGGAATTCAGAATGCAGGAATTTCAAGATTCTGGTATTCAGAATGCTGAAATTCAGAATGTTGAGGAACAGCGGAGGTGAGGAATACTTTTTAAGCGCAAGTATAAATGGCTTCTCTACATGAGCAAAATATCTAGCAAACATAACGATTTTCTAAGGAACTAAAAGTCGAATTAACTTTTGGTTTTCAGTTTCGAATACTACTAAGTGATCATAAAGGCTGTTTGTAAAAAAATTAGACAAAATTCAAAATTTTGAAAAAAAAATCAAAAATTTGAAATTAAATTTTAACTGCAATTAAAACATTTCCAATAACATTTTAAACGACTAAAAAAATTATTTTGAGAAATGATAATTCACTTTTCCAAAATTATTACTAAATTATAGTATAATAATAAGTAGGTACCTCTGACGTCATAATTTTGGAAATGTGAATTATCATTTCTCAAAATAATTTTTTTAGTTTTTTAAAATGTTATTGGAGATGTTTTAATTGCATTAAAAATTTAATTTCAAATTTTCAAATTTTTGATTTTTTTGATTTCTACACGATGAAATTCGATGCTTTATGATACATATGAAGACATAAAGAAAAATTCCTGCCATTTTTGATACTATTATCCCCTCATAGACTACAACACGAGAAGGCTATACTCGGCGAAGCATTGGGTGGTCTATTCTTTTCGTTATCTGGAACTTCGAGCTCAAACAATAGCCCAATTAGGCTATTGTCTAGGTTAGTTGGAAATAGTATACATGGGTCACCGTTGTTAAAGCAGGCAATCTCATCTTGCCCTTATTTTTTGGTTTGGCATCGGTTCGTGAGAATATAAATAGTATAAGATAAATAAGATTTAAATAATCAGTTTTAAACATTGTTATGAAAAATATTCTGTTGACATTAGGGATACTAGGCAGTTTTGATATTGATAATTTGGACCCATGCCTTCAAAACAATAATATTTGACATGCTAATGCACAAATCATTGTTAATTAAAGATTTATTGCAATAATCAAATTCATTAAGTAATAAACCATAAAACCAAATATATTGATAACTGTATATTTCTTAAAATAAAAGAATATTCCGACACAAATCTTCC